>JAANSO010001355.1:0-17594 GCA_036507315.1 Lepidocyrtus fimetarius | reverse complement strand
GTTGTGGCTGGGGAGTTGATTGGTGGGGGTTGTAATTTGAGTGGGTTTAGTTTGGGGGTTGGTGAGCAGGATAGTTCCCGGGAAGCTGTTTGCAGTAACTTTATACTTGACTATTTGAATGAGGTCGTGGCTGCTGGGTATCCTGTTAAGTTTAGTGTTGGGGATTTGTTTGATAATAGGAGTGTTGTTAGTAACAAGGTGGTTGCTAGTAGTAACAAGTCTAGGAGTATGGAGTCGTTGTTGTCGAGTAATGTGGGTCCGCAGTACAGGAACTTGGGGTTGAGTAGTAGTAAATTGAATGAGCGGTATCACTCTATTGATAATTTGGAGAAGAGTAGCCAGCCGCCGGTAGCTACTAGTAGGAAGTTGTCTAGTGACTACTTTGACCTGGATGAGGAGGTCGTTGACATGAGTGAAGAAGAAGAGGACGAGCTTATCGATGATGATGATGATGAGGAGGAGGAATTGATGATGGAGGAGCGGAAACAAGTTAGTTCCCATAGGGTTGGGAATCCTAGATTTATTAAGAGTAGTAGTAGTGGTGGGGGTGGGAGTGGGTACTTGGGTGGGGGGAGACGTAAGATGTTTATTGAGAAAGATGGGGTTTATGGGATGATCAAGTCGAGTGCTTTGAGTGATACGAGTGAGGCTCCTAGTTTGGGTTAGTTACCTTGTCATTATCATTTATTTAATTTGTTTATTTTTGGTTTCCATGGCAACGATTAATTAAAATCATTTAATTACAGCCTCCCACGTCCGAAGAGTACGAGTCCCATCACAAGCCTCAGACGTAGACCAGTTCCTGGACGACTTGTTTTCCCCATAGTAGTGGTGGGGGTGGGAGTGGGTACTTGGGTGGGGGGAGACGTAAGATGTTTATTGAGAAGGATGGGGTTTATGGGATGATCAAGTCGAGTGCTTTGAGTGATACGAGTGAGGCTCCTAGTTTGGGTCAGTTACGTTGTTATTATCATTTATTTAATAAAATATTTTTGGTTTCCATGGCAACGATTAATTAAAATCATTTAATTGCAGCCTCCCACGTCCGAAGAGTACGAGTCCCATCACAAGCCTCAGACGTAGACCAGTTCCTGGACGACTTGTTCTCGCCTGTTCTTGAGAACCTGGATGACCTATCCGATGCTAGGTCGCTGATAACTAGTATTAAAGGGGGTGGGAGCGTGACTCCCGGGAGTAAGCCACAGTCACCTGACCCTCATAATACTTCAGAGTTTTTACAGAGTGCCTTTGCACAGAATTTGCAGATACAGCAGCAGTTGTTGCAGCAGAATCAGGCGTTGCAGCAGTTGCTACAGCAGACGCTAGGGGTTAATCATGGGGAAGAGCAGGTTAGTTCGAGTCCTGTGTCGAGTAGTGCTTCGAGTAATACTGGGGTTATACATAAACGTGGGGGGCTGTTGAATGGGTCTAAATCACCTCCTCCACCTCCGCCATTGCCTCCTTCGCCACTCCAAGGTCATCGGCCTTTTATAGATCCTTATGGGAGGGCTAAAACTGTGAGGATTGGGAAGTGGAGGTGGCCTCCTAAAGGGGAGGAACTTAGTGGGGGTGGTTTGAGTGGGGGTGGTGGGGTTAATGAAGGGGACTTGGAGTTTGCGGCTTTTAAGGCTAGGGTTGAGGAGTCTAGGCGGTTGGATGTTGATAATGGGAGTTGGGGGGATGAGGATGATGATGATGATGATGTTGGGAGTAGTGTTAAAGTTGGGAGTAGTAATAGTAATAGTAGTAGTGGTGGGGGTGAGGATAAGATTGTGGTGCCGGGGGGGTTGTTGGTGGGTGGACGACGGGTGGCTAGGCCTTTTGGTGGGGAGATTGTTGGGAAGTTGAAGTTGAGTANGGCTAGGCCTTTTGGTGGGGAGATTGTTGGGAAGTTGAAGTTGAGTAATGAGATGAGGGCTAAATTGGAGCAGGTTACGAGTGTTAGGTTAGGGAATAAGAATAGTAGAGTTGCTGTTGTTAGTAGTGATGAGGTTGTTGCTAAGGGGAACCGTGGGGTTAAGAAGCTGGATTCTGGGAGGAGGGATTTGTTGGAGAAGCAGTTGGGGGGTGTGAGGGGGTTGCCTGGTATTGTTCCTCCTCCTCAGCCTCCTGCACAGCCTCCGAGTCAGATGCAGCAGCACGTTCGGAATAATGATAGTAGTAATGTTAATAAGGTCGTTGCTAAGCAACAGCATGTTAGTAGTGCCAGTAATAATAATAATAACACAAGCCAGTTGCTAGGTTACGAGCAGCAGTCTAGTAACAACGGATTCGTTTCTTCGTTTAAAATGAAGTGTGCTCCGGTGTTTAGGTTGAGGAAAGAGGTGTTTATGCCCGGGGAGGATGTGAGTAGCGTTAGTAGTAAGTTTGGGGAGTTTTTGAAGGCGCAGGTGGTGAGGGATTTGAGGAATGGGTCTGTTAGGGTGCTGGATAGTGAGAGGAAGCGGGTTGGGAGGGATTTGGGTGGGGTTGGGTGGAAGGAAGTTGTTGAGGTTGCTAAGAGTTGGGAGGTTTACTTTTGGAAGTTGTTTCGTGTGCAGGTGAGATTGGTTATGCGTGTATTTAAATAGCAAAACAGTGATTTTTAAAATTAATTTATTATTTTGTTTGTTAGACATCCCGTGACGTGTCATATTTAGGGTTAAATAGTAAAGGGGTTAAGCTCGTGAGTGTCGTGAATGCGGCTAATTCTTATAAATTGAATGTGGTGGAGTTTTACAGGTAAGTTGCATATGTGTGTGTAATTTTAAAATGCATTATCTGGTTGCCATGACAATAATTTAAAAATCATGTAATTTCAAATATATAAGCTGGTCAAACATCACGTCCATCTCAACACCTAAACCCACACTCATCACGTTACAAACTAACAGTGCAACATCGTCGTCACAGCAACAAACTCAGAGTTTCTTTACTAACCAGGCGGAGAGTATTAGGAAGTTGGCGTTGTTGTTTTATAATAGTAGTGTGGATACTTTTAATACGAAGCAGCAGTCAGATGCTCGTGGGTTGAAGAGGGTTGGGGCTGGTGGGGGTAGTAAAGGGAGTCCTGAAGGGGATGTTTTGTTTGTTTCTAATAATCGGTTTATTAAAGGGCAGCAGCAGCAGAGTGGTGGTAATGGGTTGCTACAGCAACAGGTAAGGTTTTGTTTTTTTTTTGTTTGCTTTCGTATGAGGGTGTTAGAATAGAATTTTTCGGGTTTTTTTTTGGTTGGCATGGCAACGCAACGGCAACGTGCATTCATATAAACTCGTAATTTAAACTGAAGTAAGAATATTTATGTTGCTAAGCAACTAGTAAATGTGTCAAGTATTTTCGTAGCATATATTATAGAGAAAAAAATTAAGGTAGGTATTTGAAAAGACCTCAAAAATATACTACAAAAAGGTGATTGATGATGATGAAATGAACTTCATATATATACCCATTTTTTTGCTACACACGTATCAATTTAATTCGAAAAATCAAATACTTTGATTTGACCCTTTTCAGAGTTTTTTTGAATTAACATAAAATATTTTTAAATAACCTATAATTGAGTAAATATAGCTATTTAATTTGAACTTTTTATAAACACACAGAAGAACCGCTTCTATATAGAGTTCCGTTATACGTACAGAAATTTTACCGAAAATACGTATTTCTTGCCAAAAAAAAAGTTTGCGATTAGGCATATATACACGCAATAATACCAAAAAGATTTTTTTACGTAACAGTTTTTAATTATTTAACGTGTGAGAATAATATGTGGGGTTTATAATCGTGTTACGATAACATATGCTTATCAATCATCATGAGATATCATCAATTCATATATTTAAAGCTACACACACACCTGCACCATCAAGCTTGGCTTGAAATATCAGAATTAGTTTATCAAAAACCTATGTACGAATTGTTTAAACATTATTATAAACCCTCTTTTTGAACTACATATATAAAACTGACCACTACTACTCTAATATGAACAGGAAACAAAAAAACTTTCACAATACTAAAAGCCATTTTATAAACGCATATTTCTGGTATCATAACGTTGGTATAGCAACGTTTGCACTTAAATTCATGCACTAATAAACAAACTACATATTACTACATTGAAACCACACATGAAAAACCCTATTGTTTTAACCCACAAAACTCCTTTTTTTAAATTTCATTTCAAACACTGTTTAATAATAATAACCAAAAATATATTTAACAAATCCAAATTTAAAAACAATACATTTCAAACTTCTGTTAGTCATTAGCAAACAACCAGCATAGATAGAGTCGCGAATTACCCCAAAAAAATAATTAAATCCAGCCTTCAGTACACTAATTGTCATGGCAACGCTACTCCACTTCACCCAATCCCTAAAACGAACCCCACCACCCCCACCCCCACCCCCTCCACCACCCCCACTCCCAATAGAACTATACAGCCCAACCCCTACGATCCCAAAACCCCGAGTAGTCACAGCAACAACGTCATCCTCATCCTGCTCATCATCCTCTTAACAATAGTTTCTCAACGTGTTGTGAAGTGTATGACAGGGGACCGCCGCGTGGTGGTGGTAACTATGGTGATGATAAATTACAGTACAGTTCTTCATCATCTTCTGATGATGATGACGAACCAGACTACGAAGAATCTAAACTGAAAGAATCGTCTGAAAATATAAATTTCATAAGCAGTAGTAAGCTACCACCCCCAAAACTAGTAAAATCCTCGTCAACAACAAGAAAGAACAAGAAACAGGACAAGTCTGGAGTTACCCGGTCGTATAGTTTGAAAACATGGTACAGGGCTATAGGGAAGTCTAAATGGTCAAGTCCACTCACTACGCTCTACCTAACTATTAATCATAGTAAGAAAGGGACGTTGCCTTCTAAAGTTGTTGATAATAGTTTGAAAACGCGGGGGAAAAGTGGTAGTCATGGTGATGATAAGAATAAAGTAGTTATTGACGTTGTTAGTGGGGATGATGTTGACAGGAGTGTTGTGTTTGTTAGTGGGGAGGAGAGTTGTGGTAAAGATAGGAATAATAATAATGGTTACCATGGGGGCAAGTATAAGGTAAAATTTTGGAGTTTTTGATTTTTAATTCATATCATTGGTTTTGTTGTCGTTGACAATGATTCCGTGTGGTTGTCATGGCAAATATGTACAGCAAATATTTATTCATGGAATTTTTTAGATTGGCAAAATCATGTTGTTTCTATGATAATAATTCCGTGTGGTTGTCATGGCAACTAATTTCCAAAATATTTTTAACTGCATAAAATACCTTAGACAATTAATCCAGGTTATTAACACGACTATTTAATTGCCATGGTGTTGAAAATTGATAATTTATAACATTTAGAATTACGCTTTTTTAAAAAAGCGCTTTTAAAAATCATTCATCAAATCGCTGCACTTGACTGAATCCAACGAGATAAAAACGAAAAGGAAATGACCATTTCAATCAAGATAAAAATATATGCGTAATTATACAGGATATTTTTGCATAACCATCCATTAAAAAAACTACCCCTAAAAAATTCTAAAAACACTCCTCTATATAATTTTCAAATTCAAAATTACTAATAATTTGCTAATTTTTTGTTCAAATCGTTCCACAGCAACAACAACAATCATATCACCACAACAACCACCACCAAAGATCAACAAACTTACTCCCACCACCCCCACCACCACCCCCTCCCCCTCCACCCCCACTCCCATCCCAACAATCCAAATCCTCATCCTCCTCATCCCCAATACTCCAAACAAATTCATCCCCATCCCCTACAAGCATGTACCCTAGCAACAACAACAACCGCTCAAACTCTTTATCATCCCCAACCGGAGGAGGACACGCACGTAACAATAGCAACAGCATCCCAGACCAGTATAAACGACACCATTCGTTGGATAACAGTCTAGACACCCGTCACTCTCCTAACAATCATACTCAACATCGACATAACAACAACGGACACGCTACTGGAGCTATACCCCCCACTACTACAGCTAATTACCAAGACGACGGCAAACACTCGTTACTCCAATTCGCAATGAAGTACTTCAGACAAGACAAGTTCAACTTGGCCAGTGCATTGCATAACAACGAAGTAGGCACTAACGAGCGAGGACACAAAAACCCAGGCCCTGGTAACAATAACAACACTAGCACTTGGACTTGGAGGGATCAGATCGGGTTGGTTAAGTACAGTCCTAAAATGATAGAGTGCAGCTTGTTGCCTATGGATGAGGATATGAACCGGGTGGCTTTGGAGTGCTATGGGAGTTTGTTGAAGTATATTGGGGACTTTTGGAAAGGGTTTGGTGGTGGGGCAGAAGGGAAAGGGGGTCCGGGGGGTAATAATAGTAATAATAATGAGCGGAGTAATGCGTTGGCGGATGTTGAGGCTGTGTACACGTTGTTGAGGGTGAGTTACAGTAGATTGCATTTTAATTTAAAAAACCAGAGGTTGTTCGTGTAACCCCTTGTTAATTAACCTTTTAACTCTGATTATCCACACAAAAAGAACTGCCACAACTCCCCAGTCATCCTCCGAGACGAAGTCTACTGCCAAATAATGAAACAAACAACAAACAACACAACAAAATCAGCACAACGCTCCTGGAGACTATTCACAATCCTCGCAGCATACTTCACATGCTCTGAAGTGCTCCGACCCTACTTATTCAAGTACCTCGAGACTAATTCTTATGATAAGCGGAGGGCTTTTCATGGGACGGCGTTGGTTTGCTTGCAGAATTTACGGAAGACTTTTAAGTATGGGGGGAGGAGGAATGTTCCTAGTGTTGAGGAGATTACTGCTATTACTGCTGGGAGGAATGCGAAGAGGCAGATATTTAGGTTGCCGGGGGGGACTCAGCGGGTTGTTAATATTAAAGCTACTACTGTGGTTCAGGTGAGTAGCTTTAATTTTGAGATGATAAGTTTTTAAATGAGTTAAAATGACCTAAAATGAGTGGTTAATGAGTTGAAATATATGATTATGTTTATGTTATCTTAGGACGTTATCGACGAACTCTGCTCCATGCTAAACATAACAGACCCCCCAGAAGCTGAAGAGTTCAGCGTGTACTGCATAGTCGAAGGGGACACGTTCACCATGCCGTTACAAAAAGAGGAGTACATTCTAGACGTTACTACAGAGTTGCAGAAGAACCAGCAGACTTTTTACTTGATATTTTGTAGGAGTGTTTGGTACTATCCTATGCGGTTGGATAGTAACTTTGTATATCGAGGTTGTTTTTAATCAGATTGCTCCGGATTATCTTGAAGGGTTGTTGCTTACTATGCCTGGGCAGTGTTTGACTCAGAATCAAGTGGTCAGTTTTGTTTAATAAATTCTTTAATTTTTTTGTTGTTGGTTGCTATGGTAACTTAATGTACCGTTTATGTTTCCAGTATGATATAAGCAAGATCGCAGCGTTGCTACACAGAGCTGCTGATTTGAATACGCCGCCTACACTTAAAGAAACAAAGTACTTGTTGCCTAAGCCTGTCGTTAGCTGCTAGGGACATGCGGCCTAACCAGTGGGTTAGTTTAGTTAATAATTACTGGGGGGAGGAGCGGATGGGGGGTGATGGGTTTAGTCCTATGAATGCGAAGGCTGCTGTACTTGGTGAGTTCATGATGATTATGAAAAAATGAGGATTCTGTATGATCTTAAAATATTGATTCGTGTTAACCAATTTTACTTGTATATGTTCAACAGAAATCTTGCAGTCTTGGGACTTTGTTCGGTTCGAGCTTTTTTTCTGTTAAGAGGTTATCTGATCCTGCTCCTCCTGAGGAGTACATCATGGCTTTGAATAAAAACGGGGTTCACTTTTTGGACATTATCACGCATGTGAGTGGTTTTGCTTAAAACCTTTTTAATCCCGATTGCTACAATTAAAACATTAACCTTTTTTAACCCACACATGTAATTACGAAATATTTTAATTATTCAGGAAACCCTAAACTGGTGGTCCTACTCAGAAATAATATCAACCCGTAAAGTTAAGAACGAGGACGGGATACTCTACTTGGATATGAAAACTGGGAATCTTATGCAAACTAGGATTACTAGGTTCCAGACTGAACATGCTCATGAGATTAGTAGGTTGATACGGCAGTATATACATATACAGAAGTATTCTAAAGAAACTGGGAATGGGGGTAAGGAGCAGCAGATGCAGCAGGGACATCGTCGTGAGAGTGGGAATAGTGGTGGTGGTGGGAGTGGTGGTAGTAGTAACATGATGATGAGTAGTGGTGGGTTTGAGTAAAACACACGTGCAATAATAATATTTTATACATGGTTCTTTTGTTGTTTATTTATAATTGTGGATATGATACGTGCAATTTTTTTTTTGTTTTTTACTAGATAATTGAAATTTTGTAATAAATATAAATTTGATTTTTAATATTTTATTGTTTTTGTTAATGCATTTTTTTAAAAAATTCATGCAATATTCATGAGCATAAAAACCGGGCAACAATTGCTAGTAAAACAATTCCACAATAAAAACCCCAAACTTCCAAACTTTTTTAAATGCTTGCATCATAAATATATAATTTTTTTATTTGGTTTTTAATATTTGCTTCAAAAAAAGATTTCATTCATAACCACATTCATAATTTATATATCATTTTCTCTTACACAATCGTACATAGAAAAAAACATCACACACGGGAAAAAAGTATTATATACCCCTTTAATCTCTCGCTTCATTCAAAAAAATAGTCCAGAGATCCGTTTAGAAATGATACCGGGAAAACGTTCCGAGTCGAAATACCGAAATATCCATTCAAAATGTTAATTTGAGTTGTTAATCTTTACTTTTGCTGTTCTTTAACAACGCCTTGCCCTTGTTGCTGCTGCTGCTGCACTTGCTGAGCCCCAACAACCCTCTGACCCACTACACTACCCTGCTGCGTCTTAACCTGCTGCTGCTGTACAACAGGCTGTCCATAAGGACTCACTACGTAAGGAACGTACTGTGAGGGTTGCTGTTGTTGTTGTGACGACCCTTGGATCCTGTAGTATTGTTGTTGGGGTGGTAACGGTGGGATGTAGTAGTAGTAGTAGTAGCCGTATGGGACTGATAGGATTATATAAGCAATTTTATTAAACATCAATTAAAAGTTAAATCCAGAGATTAGACAAAAACAAACAAATTCATCTCACCCGCATTAATCCCACTCCCAACAACCCCAGTAGTAGGAACGGCCCCACTCAACTCTGCAGCCGCTTGCACAACTTGTTCTCGAACTAACGGGACTGGGTGGTGATGATATCTTTGTGCCTGTGGCTCTACAACGGGTGCTCTTATCGTGGGTGTGGGCACTACAACTTTGTCAGGAGTTTGCTGCTGGGCTTGTGTTTGAGCTGACTACAGGTTGCATGTTCATAGTAACCGTTGTCTGGGGAACAACACTATTCTCGTAAATCAGATCTGTAGGGTTCTGTGTGTGTGCACATGGTAGCACGTATGGGGAGACTTGTTGGTATGGGTAACCGTAGGGTTCTACGGGGGTTGTTGGGTAGAATCCGTAAGGTTGCGATGGTGGTGGTGTTTGTGGTGGGATTAGTGGGTTGTAATATACGAATCTGTTTGTTGTGGGTTGGCTGTGTGAAATGATGTTAAAATGATGTTAAGTTGCTATGGGGATGGGTAAAGATTTTTGATGTAAAATATATATATATATATTCGTATCTTACGGTACAACGGGAGCCCCAACGTACTGAACAGGTTCCGCACCCACAACTTTACTGTCTACTACGTAGTTTCTAGAGTCTACTGGGTAGTCTACTAGTCCATTGTTGTTGCGTTCGTTAGTACTTTACTTGGTAGACTAAAGGCCGGACTCCACCACCAGGTACTTGCTTACTGGTTTGTGCTGCTGGGCTATTATTATTAGCACCTCGGGTCGGTGTTGGCACGGGTGGTGAAGGTGGTGATGGTTTCGTTGATGATCCGAAGAACGACCCTAGCGTTCTTGTGGGTCTGTTTGGGTAGTCTTGTTGGGTTGTGTAGGTTGTTGATAGGAGGATTATTAGCAGGGCCTTTTAAATAAGTGTTTTTTCGTTAGTTGCTATAGTAACCAAGAGTATTTCAAAAATATCGTAAACTTACTATTCTCAAGTTACCCATGGTGATAGCCTAAAAGGAAACGTAATGCAAAACAAAAAATTGTAAAAAAAAGCTCTTGTTCCTCCGAAACGCTGCTCCTTTCTGGTTAGAATCTAAACGGTGGCGTCTTGTTTTTTTTTAAACATGATGTGATGATGATTGAGAAAAACTGCATTCCAGAAGAGAGAAATGTGTATGTATTCGAAGAGGAAGAAGGATGAGATAAACGCATTTTTTTATTATCTAATTTATGCGTAGAACTGCGTTTGTTATATGTACGCATTCTACACGCACCTGGTTTGGCTAGTTTTTTTTCGTATGTGGTTATCATGATTAGGGTTTTCTGTGTTTTTTAACCTCTCTCTATTCTGGAGAAATAATATTTTTAGAGGGTTTTTTTGGTTGTTGATTGCTAAAAATTATTTAAAATACTTTTGCAGTTGCGTTTTTAAAAGTTTTGTAAATTTTAAAACAATTGTGGTAAAATTAAACATTTCCTGGACATTTTTAAAAAAACAAAAGCGTCTCATTCCTTTAAATCCTCAAAATACTAACCATTTGTATTCCTCATCATCATCAAACCACACTGAAGTAAAAAAAATCTTCAAACCACGAAAACAACTCTCACTTTTCCTCTCTACACACACGCGCATCTTCTTCAGAAGATAGAAAATTACAATCAAGTCCAGAGAAAATATATATAAATGTCCTGGAGCTATTCCTCTAAATCGTCTCTCGTCTCTATTTTTCAAATGCTTTTAACGAATCAAAAAACACATTCTTTGAAAAACCTTATAAAAAACAACGTCTTATGCAAAAAAATGAACTCTCCCGAAAAAAATCTCAATCCGTTTTAATTTTTTTTATTATCCGTTTTTTAAATATTTTTCTTATCATTAAAAAAATGATTTTTTTCTTCTCCACAGTTCTTAAACTCACGTTACATAATATTTAACGCTTTTCCTTACCATCAGCAGAGCTCAAATAAATAAATAAATAAAATAAATATATATTGAGCAAAAATTCTCGTTTTTCTTTTATAAGAGAGAGAGAGTACACGAAAACAGGAAAGAAAAGTAATATAAAAATACAAAAAAATATATCGTCAACTCTTTAAAATCCAATTTAATTCCCCACCCTATTCCTCAACCCATACCCATGCGAATGCCCATTAATAGCAACCCCATTACTATTCCCATTCTTAACAACCCCATCCCCATCAGTTTTCTTAGCCAAGGCGTCAGCTTTACTCCTCCTAGCCTTACTTCCAAAGTAAGCATTATAAAAGAAGTTCAAAAAGAGTGCAAAGTAGCTAGCGTAGATTCCAAATCCAATGTTCAGGTGATGATAAGAAATGTCACATTCGTTGTTGCTGTTCTTCACGGAGTATGCGTATACATTTACTCCGAATCCTATTACCATTTGGGATAGTTGCAGGAACGTTAGTGACATTGAGATTATTCTTGGGATTGGGAGTCGGAGGGACTGTGAAATAACAAAATATGTAAAATAGATTATTTATAACTCATTTAAAGGTTATTTAATACTTATTTGTAACTCATTTGTAAATTATTTAAAGATTATTTATAACTCATTTGTAACGTATTTGTAAATTATTTAAAGATTACTTATACGTCATTTGTAACTCATTTGTAAATTATTTAATACTCATTTAAACATCATTTTAAAACAAATATAGCACACTCTTACCTTCAACGCATAGTAAGTATACATAAAGGAATGAACAAGATAGTTCATAACAACGAACCACCTAGCAGGAGCAATATAGTCCCCATAGCTATACCAAGAGTACAGCAACACGGTCAAGTGATGATACCAATGAAGAAATATCAACGGCTGCTTCCTCAAAACGATAAACGCCGTGTCGCCGAGCTCTACTACTTTTGATAGTACAAATGCCCATGCCCAGAATGCTGATGCTGGGGAAACGTCCTCGCTATAAACAAGGTACAAAATTATTTAAAATGACACATATGTGATTAATTATAAATGAGCAATTAATTTAAACTCTTATCAAAAATCCATGCTTTTCCCCGGAAACAATAAAAAAGAAAGCGTTTCCCCACACACACAAACTCCAAACACAGTTACAATGACCTATAAACCACATACATTTCCCCTCTACTACAACATAATTTTCTGAAATTAAACTTCCTCTCTATCGTATTAATAATTAATAGCAAAAAAAACAAATCTTATTTAAAACCGTATGCATGAGCTTTATCTCTTTTGTATATAAAATCAGGATAAATCTATTAAACCATGAGAGAGGATAAAAACAAGCTCATACACCTTTCTACAAAAAAAAATCATCTTTTTAACCTTATTTAATGCTTCACGTAGAAAAACAGGTTCTTTTACTTGTGCGTGTATATGCGATTATATTTGTAAGGGGAAATACTAGTGAAAATTTGTTATAGATTTGCAAAATTATAACGTTTTAATACTGTGTTATGGGTGTAGGGTAGTATATATCACGTATTTAAAATACGGTTTTTCTAAACTATAACCGTTCCTAGTTTTTTAGATATGTAAAAAAAATATTATAAAAAAACTTGTAATTTAGATTATTTGTAGGTCATTTTTGGGGTTTTAAAAAGAATATATTTTCAATATTTTACTTTTTTGATTATTTTACGGGGGAATATGATACGGATTAATAATAATTAAGTAAAATGAATAGTTAAAAAAATACACGTCTTACCAAGGACTACAAACAGAGTGATGAAACCCCCGCTCCAACCTAAGTATCCTAACCAACTCAGGAAACGTCCTAACAGTAGCAGAAACAGAAAACAACGCCAACGAAACATTCCAAAAAGTCAACAACTTCCTCAACCCATACGCACCCCTATTCTTCATCCACAACTGTCCTAGAAATATGAGTACTAGATACCCAACGGTAATGTGTATACTTAGCGTCCAGTTCTCTGACATCCATTGCTTCTTGTCCCGGAAGTCGAAGTTTTCGAAGAATAAGGCTGACTCGTGGGTTAGTTTTGTGAAGGATTCTCGGGGGATGAAGTCTGGGTCTTGTTGGGGGGTTGTCGTGGGTATGGTTTGTTTTGACATTTTTGATTTTTACATGGGGGACTATCGTGGGTTTTAAATGTTTAATTTTGTTTTCACTATATTTAAATAGTTATTTAAACTTTCTAGTTTTTAGAATAAACTAATAACCGTCGTCATGGTGCTTCTCGGGCACTCACTTGCACTGAACTGAGTTGGGTTCGAGTGGTTTTACGTTTTTTTGAAGTGAGTATATGTAAAGGGATGTGTATATGTGAAGGTATTTAAGTTTAGCTAACTACAGCTTTGATAATGGTAAAAAAGAGAGTTTTTAGTTTGGTGCCCTTCACATACAAGAGTATAACGCATAAAGTTCCCCATCATCATCTTCTTCTTCTTCTCAAACCGTTTCTTAAGAATGAGTAACGAGGAATTTAGGTTAGTAGGTGGGTTTATTGCGAGTTTTTTTTAAAGTGGTTTATCTTTTATAAAGGTGTAGTTTGTGTGTATAGATTTCGAATAGGATGGTGGTGGTGGTTTAGGTTTATATATGAAAGGGAAAGAAAAACCTGAAATTATGAGTTTGAGTAGTATATTTTTGCGATTTTTAATTTTCATTCATTGGTGTGTGGTGTGAGGAAGAAGCGTTTTTAACCGTGAGGTAGGATGTATTAAATATACAGGAAAAGGAAGGGATTGAGTTTTAAATATTATGTGGGGATGTGTAAAATTTGTATTATTGCTGAACTTGTCCTTGTGAGGGGCTTTTTTAATGGGTATAATTATAAGGATTTTTTAAAGAATGGTTTGAAAAGGGAAGTTTTTTTGTTTGCAAGGTTGTGTTCATTTATATAGTTTTAAAAAGACGTTACGTAATTGTAGGGTTTTAATTATTTCCGTTTTTTCTAATAGATGGACGTGTTTTTTGCATAGATTCAAGTGATTTTGGAAATTGTAACGAAATTATAGCTTAGATATATAGTTACCATGACGGTATTATGAAAATCCATAATGAAAGCATAAATCAGTAAAACTCAACAATAATTTAGTAAAAATTCTAAATTAATTGTAGTAAATTCTTGTTTCCATAGTTACATTGTACTATTGAAAATCTTTATGACTTTTATTATCTCGTATACGTTCTCTGCATAAGCTCTGTTGATGATTTTAATTTATGCCTGGTTTTTGGAAATTGTATAGAAATTATTGCTTGGATATATATAGTTACCATGACGACATTGTGAAAATCCATGGGGAAGCACAAAAAAAGCTTTATGATTTTTTCATCATTTCATTTACGTTCTGCATAAGCTCTAATGATGGTTTTAAGCCATGCGTTATTTCTATTTTGGAAGTTATCGATTTTATAAAGTTACCATGACGATGATATGATATCATGAAAATCAGAGTAAAAGAATCAATCCTTATACTAACGTTTTGCATAGAAAATTTTACCACCCTCTCGGCCAACTTAAAAGAACTTTTGTTTCCATAGTTACCCAAATTAAATTCAACAAAATCTATATGACATTTGTGTATGCTTATTTAACCCCAATATAAATTCACACACCAATATATATAAAACCTTTTGCTTTTTATTTAAAAATCTTCTTTTTTCAAATACATTTAATACTATTTACAAAAACGCTATAATTTATATATTATGGCAGTGTCAAACAATTATTTACATATCATTATACAAAAAAACACAAACACTTAAAAAAAGCTCCCGGGAGCTCTTTTTTTAAAATTTAAAATTAAATGATTAGAAAATTGTTACTTAAAAAAAACTAAAGCCCTAATTACTAAACAATTCATTATTACCACCCTCATCATCCCCAACAACCCCTCTATTACTTACTACCCCCAAACAACCCTTGCCCCCTATTACTACTACTACCCCTACTAAAATAAGCCTGCCCAGCCTCCATCAAGTGAGGCCCAAACTGAGGAAGCTGCCCCGCCAACGTACAACTCTTACAACAAAACCTAGCATAGTACTTATTAGTACAGTAATTTCGCTTTAACAATTAACTTACAATTAGCGAAAAACGAGTTATCAGTGCAGTTAACGTGTAAGTTAGTTTCCTCGGCAACCGTGATACTTACTATACTCGAGGTTACGGACTCGTGCTCGTTGGTGGCTTCGCATCTGTAGGATCCGGAGTTGGAAGGGTTGGAGTCTTGGATTGTTAGGGTTGGGGGGTCTATATTTATAATTGATTACGCATATTAGTAAATTACGCAGGAATTATGATGTAAAATATAAGTTGAAAAACTAACCAAACCGAAGCCTCCTATCCCCACCATACAAATCCAACAGAACGTCATCCTTGTACCACCTGACCACGGGGTGAGGATACCCTTCAACCTCACAACTCACCCGCACGTCTTGTCCCGTGTTGTAGTGGACTCTGTCTGAGCTTATCGTGGCTCTAAGTGGTACTGCAAATACAATACACACATGTTATGTTTCTGTTGTTGCCATAGTAACCGATTACATTTAGCATATATTCAAAGACAACAAATCTCAAACATAACGATGTTGCCATGACGACGATTACGGTTAAAACGCTTAACAACAAACAATCAAAAATGTGGTGCTGCAACGATAATAAACGTTATACGTTTCTGTTGTATAGTGAAATTACATTCAGCATATATTCAACAAAGGCAAATAAACACAAAACCACAATGTTGCCATGACGACGATAACTCCAAAAAAAACAATCAAACAAACGCAAACGATCCAAACACGAACAAAAAAGCCAAATCTCAAAAAACCCCCATATAACCGTTACCATAGTAAGTAGGAGGAACATATCGTTCAGTAGTCGTAGTAGTAGTCGTAACAACACTCCTGTTTCGCCCAACCCCCCGATCCACAACACCCCCTCCCCCATGCTGACCAACCCCATCCAAAACATAAACAAGATACTCCCTATCCGCATCCTCACTAAACTTAACAGGCCCATACGTAACCAAACTAACACTCCAACTAGCCGCCCTCCCTAACCCATTATAAGCCTGACAAGTATAAACCCCTAAGTCCCTCAACCCAACCAACCTCACCACTAAACTATAATCCCTCATCTGCTCATACCTCTCACTACTAAACGGCAACATCCGTTCCCCCCTCCACCAAGTAACACTCGGCTTAGGCCACCCCAACGCGAAGCATCTTAAATTAGCGGTAGTACCTAGGCTAACTAGCTGGGTAGTGGGTAGCGTCACGTCTTCAAGCACGGCTGCAGGGTTCACCACGGTGGTCTCGTGGATAACCACGGTGGTAGTGTCTGAGGTGGGTGGGGAGCCTTGGGATGAGGCTATGCACTCGTACGTACCCGTGTCTTGGAGGTTAGGGCCTACTATCTGGAGCTTGCTTGTTACTGAGTCGTGGGATGTTTGGGACTCTGTTATTCGGAAGCGTCCGGACTCTCCGGTTATCTGGAGAAACAAAAATATACATTTGGATACATTTGTTTCAATTAATCACCATAGAAACGAAAAACCTAACCTTCTCGTTACTATCAACTTTCCCCCAAATAATATCAGGACGAACAACCCCGGCCCCCCTAGCAACACACTCAACCTCAACCAACCCACCAACACTCACGTTAACGAATTTAGTAACCGCCCGTATAACAACCCCACCATCTTCACGGTCTTCCTCCTCATACGGACTCGTTACCACAGCAACAACACAACTAGCCCCACACCCCCCAACCCCACAACACTTCAAATCCTCAGAACAATCCGCATCACTACTACACTCACTATCACAAATCCTGTCACCATGGTGATGTCTAGTATGATGGTGAGATTGTTGTTGTTGTTGTGGGCAACTACCAGGTTTCCTAGCACTCCTACACACAGGCACGTAAGAGCCTCCTTGAATGTCTACAGAGCACCGGGATGAAGGGTCTGGGCAGTACGTAGTTCTGCATGGGTCGTAGCACTCGCATACGCAGGAGTACGTACTGTTTTGTGGGGAGATTCCGTATGGGCACTTTATGTATGAGCAGTCGCATGGGGCGTTGTTGTTGTCGTCTGCGTCTGGAGAAAAATATTATTTTGTTTTTTAGCGTTTTTTATTTAAAACAGTAGAGTTGTTGCGTGCTTTTTTTGAATCGTGTGCATTATTTAACCGTGCATTTAACTAAAATCGTGCGTGTGCAATTGAACGAGAACGTGTTGTGCGTGTACAAACCACTACCCCGACAAAATCTCGTGCAAACAAAAAACACAAAAGAAAAAACTACCCCTCACAGTAATTATAATGATTCCTACCCCCACCACCACCAATCACCCCGTTACTCTCACTATCATCCCCACTCCTAACATCAACGCTACCACCCCCTCGTCTCCCCCCACTACCCCCATCATCCCCCCGATACGTATACCCAAGAGCCTTCTCACAAAACTGCACACAAGTGTTA
>JAANSO010001354.1:0-17595 GCA_036507315.1 Lepidocyrtus fimetarius | reverse complement strand
AACTCCGGAGAAGAAAATGAGACCTTCTTTCCTAAATAATATTCTTCTCATCAAGTTTTGTTATTTTCATTTCCTTTCTCCTTTTCTTTCTTTTCACTAACAATACAAAAAGTAACATTGGGTTTTTGGATAAATACAGTAAAGCTTTGGTATAATGAACAAAGAAAAAATACAGACTGCTTTCTTAATCCTCGTAACTACTTGTACACTATAAAGAAGGTCCATTATAGCAGAGTTAAATGTGGAAAATAAGTAAGCTGACTTGAGTTCACCTTCCATTTTCCATTAAATAACCTCCCAGCATTGTTTTTATAAACCGCTTACAATTCATGACAGAAAAACCAAAAAGTTTAGGTTTAAATGAGTTTTTTACATGGATTTTATACGTCAGTGCATTTTTGTGATTATGACAAAATTAATCAAAAACAAAACAGGTCATATATTGGGTAGTCAGTATGATGAGGGTTGACTTGGTTTACTAATTGAAATCTTGGTAAATAATTCCGATATGTGCGTGGGAAGTGAACTTACCTTAATGATCCCATGCTGTGGGCCACCAACTATCTTGATAACAATTCTTTTCTGATCCACATCCAGATTTGTTTCTATTTGGATGCTTTCATCAGTCAGCTTTGCCATCGATCCTTTCTTTCCTGCTAAACTTGTCATGTTTGTGATTTTTACCCAAGGTGCTCCTGCATTGATCCGTAACGTACCTAAATTAAAAAAAAAAGTTAATTCCGGTAAAAGCAATTAAAAACGAGACAGGTCCTTTCATACTGTTGCTTTGTAAACAAATTAGAGTTGCAGAAGCAATATTAGTAATCAAAAGTACAGAAATCAAAAGAGGAAAAGTTAAAAATTTGATACAATCAAACTACTTCAGCTTAAAAAAGCCAATTATAGTTACAGTAAAAGTTTTTTCAAGAATTATAGACATACATAGGCAGGTAGTTATAGTACATATAGTACATTCACAGTACAGGAGAAAGTAAAAATCTCTCATCTTTTGAAATGAATACCTGACACACGCTTCAGCAGAAACTTGAGCACTTGCATTAATAAGTAGTGTTCATGATTAGAAAAAAACTAGTTTTGGCAATGTTCTTATTCCTTCAGCGTGTAATCTCCAGCTTTGCAAAAAGAGAAGGATGTGAGAAGGGTCTAACCAACTTCTTTCATTCTGTCAGAATAGGAAATCAATTTGATTTGCAATCATTGCCTGTCTGTTTTCTTTTTTTAAGCTGATGCTTATACTGGCTTTCTGTTTTTGAACATGATAAGGAAAATGCTACAACTGCTGAATTGTCTCCAACCTTCTTCCCCTTTCATTTTTTCCCTAAATCTGACAAAAATGAAAAATACCTGCAAAAAAGGTCTTTGGCAGATAACTTTCCTGTTTTCTTATAATAATACAAGAGGTAAATGGGTAAAATAGCTGGTTTTAAACATTGTTTCCATTCATATATTTTTTGCAATAACTTTTGAGCTTTAAAACAACCTTTTACGAGAGAACCGTAAGGGATTTCTCCACCTTAGAAAACTGCCACCAGGAGTTTTCTAAGAAACCGCAATCATAACGGAAAGGAGGATTGCACATGTGAGAAATGTCAAGACGTATAAGTGAAACTGGAAATTTATTGCTGTTCCCCTGTATGGAATTCAATTTGGAAATAAAATTTTAGCACGTACTTCAACATAAGTCTTTCGTTTTAATGTGCTAAATCCCAAATAGCGATATAAGGGATTACTTTCAACATAAATGTAATTTTTAATTGTTAATTTACATTAAATATAAAAACCTGCCATAATTACATGACTTGTAAGCAGAAATCCATCACAATTTATTTAAAAACCCAAGATCTGTAATAATAATCATCTTTTTTGAAGAGGTTTCCCGTCTAAACAGCTTCTTGATATCACAACTTACAAACCTTTTGTTTTCTAGTTCTTTATCTATGACTTCTTTATACTGCGTAATATTCTGTTTTTAATGGAATGATATACAAAAGTTAGTCTCCGACAATGGCTTCTTAAATGTGAAGCGGGGACACTTGAGAGCCATGAAAAAGCAAAACTTTCTCCACTTTTTCCAACTTTCTTTTTTTTACCCAGTAGCCCACATACATTATACATGTCCGCAATTTTATGCGCTCCTCTGCGTCGTCGTATGTTCAACACTGCATCACATTACATAACACATAACATAATGTTTGCTGGTTGTTGTTCACGATGATATTATTCTATTCTCGGGTACTTATGCATTTATTGTTGTGATGATGGTGCCTTAAGGCAACAATGTACCTGGAATAGAAACATGTCTGTTATTCCAACTGTAGAAAAGTACATTCCATACGTTTTCAACACATGAAAATGGAAATAAAGCAGGAATAGAGTACATTTATAGAATTTTTTAAAAAGTTGAGTATGGTGCGAAATAAAAAAGTTGAAATTATGTGATGCCCCAAAGCTACTATGCTGATTCAAGTTGCCAATGCCATGTGTCATGATGATTATATTTAAGCAAAATGATGTAATGTATTTACCCTATCCTTACATTTTTACTATAACAAGACAAAGAAAGTTGTTTAAACGCTCTCAGTGTTTTTCCTTGGGGTCATATTTACCAAAGATGATGTGAAAAAGGCTGCTTTTTTATAAAAAAGCAACAACTGAAATACAACTGAAAAAAGAAAAAAGAGACCCGTTTTTGATAATACGTAGCCGCAGGAGTACGATTCATTCTGGTTTATTTAGGAGGCGGAGCGGGAAACACCCGACAAAAACTTAACGAGGACAATGTATATTCATTAAAATACATTACGCACTTAAAAATGCGCGTACTTCTAGAGTTTAGCAGACTTGTCAGTAAAATTCTAAAAGATCAAACTAGAAATGGCAAAAAACATTTTCAACTGGAATGAAAGCGGTTTCATGTTTTTTTGGTCGTCAGAGAAAAAAACTTGTTCAGTTTTTATAGTTTCACATCTTTTTACATCAAGAAATTTAAAGAAGCTGGATGGGTTTCAAAGGTCTCTTTAAATACGAAATAGAAAAGGGTTCGATATATATACATGTAGAAAAATAGGTGACATTTTCATACTTTCACTCATGAACATTTCCGCTCGTTATTGTATTAAATCACTCCAATGGGAAATGTTCTATAAAACTTGTGTACATCTTCTATAACGATGGGCGAAACATTTCAAGTTTTATTTTCTATTCTAAATTCATTCATTTATTGCAGGACATTTTGTTTCATGTATTTATCTCCTAGTTTTGTGTTCATTCTGCTCCGTGTTTCCACAAGAGCAATGAACTAGGAACACATCACCCTTAAAACTTTTCATGAAGAAAGAACAACAGCTTTTCAACTTTCTCCCATTCAACGCGGACTATGTATTTATACAAAAGATATATTCTGGAATGATTTTAACTTTATGCAAAACAGTACTTATTCCAGTATCTGCATATGTATAAGGAAGATTACTGCCTACAGCAAAATATATTTTAACTGCCAACCCAAGGAATTTATCTGCATTTGCTATATTGCTTTATTGTACATTTTACATCATGATAGTCCTTTCAATTCTGCAAAGGAGGCGGAAAAGAAATTTGAAAGAAACATGAATTTACCGGTGTGCTTTAATACATAATACATTTTATTAATCCCATTATTATAATGCAAAAAGTGATACTTTTACCCATTCATCAATACCTTGTAAACACCAATTCAGCAATTCATCTCATGAATAAAATATTTCTTAAAAAAGGTATCTTTTTACTGAAATCATTCATTGCTTGCTAATCCCCGTAAATTATAGGGTGAGCATGAAACCTCTGCCGGAAATTTCACCCGGGTATACGTTCTCATTTTAATAATTTAACCTCCTGTGACCCGGTTAATTTTTTATGTACATTTATTTAGAAATTTTACAAGGGATAAATTCGTGGAGTAAATTTTAAAATAAATTCCTAATCCTAACCTTTGCAAAGGTTTACAATCCAAAATATTATACTATGTACATTCTCCAAACTTTCTTCCCGATTTGGATTTAAGTAAATAACACAAAAACTGAAAATTTTCCTGAAAATTGTTACAATTTATAAAAATTGGCGGTTAACAAGGCACATCAACTACTTCCTGTAGTCGTTAGAGATAATCATTGTTCAACAAAAAATATGAGGATGGTGATTGGTTCCCTTTTACGCCTCACCACTCGTAACATTTTTGTCTCAATGAAATTAACGAGACAGGAGAAAATAACCATATCAAGGAATTTTTGAAAACTTTTTTATATTTTGCACTAAAAAATTCAGACATAATTCCTTCAATGAAATCCATTAAGAAAGGAAAGGATTTTGGCAGCCGTGCCAAGTAAGTGTTCGTTCAGAGTATATGATAGTAGACATTTGCAAAAGGGTTTGGACCGATGTGATATGATTAAAAATGAAAAGGAAACAAAAAGATCCGGAAAGCTAAAAACAACATGATGATGACAAGCCCGTGTCACTAATCGTTTTAATCATAATACTCAGCATTTTGTATTAAATCGCAAAAACTCCAAACAATTTGCACAACTGCTGTAGCAAAAAAAGAACTGAACGTAAATTTAGGTCATTGTGGATCCAAGATTACCTAAAAACGAATTTTTTAATTTAAAATTTGTTCGGAAACGCGATAAATGAATATATTCATGCAGAACTCCAAACATTTGTGGATTGAGCAAGTCACGATAAAAAATAAAACCTGGACAAGAAACTGGTTTCGTTTAACATCTAGTATTTTAAATCTCCCACGTTTATTTCCACTTTCTCTTCATGTGCTTAAGACGGGAGCAAGTGAAGGGAAAAAATTCTGGTGTGGAGCAACTACGTGCAGAGAAAGAATTGAAAGGGAAAGAGGACACGAAACTGAAGTGATCTTTTCAAAAAAGTGTTTTTACAGATTGATAACAAACCATATAGCGCAAGGTACATAAAGCAGTGATGAGATAGAATCCTAATGCTATTTTGCCTTGGAGGATGAATAGTAGGAAAAGAACAGCTTCAAGTTCCGGAAGCAATAAGGCATTCAAGCTTTACTCAGGAATTATTTTCATTCTTTACAAAGGTAGAAAAAAAGCCGATGAGCATATTTGTAAAAATGTGTGGTTAGTAAAAAAGCACACGCGAAATTTGAAAAAAGACACATACCATTTACGCTCCACTTTCCATCTGTCACCCAGTAAGGTAAAAATCCATGAAAGTCCTCTCCTTCATGTTTGAAAACCAATTTTCCTTCATCCAGATCCGACTGAACCCAAGCGAAAACCGGAGTTGACAAAGAAATCGTTCTATCGTAGATATTTCCAATTCCACTCCCACCCACTCCAGATGCTGAACCTTTTGTAGAATATTTAAGTGCAGCTCGATCAGAGTCCCAGTCTTCATCATCATAATTTAAAATATCACGACTGAGCCGGCGCATCCCGTTCTTTACCACATTAATAGAAAGGGTTGCCGAAGGTGCTTTGGTTGGTGGGTGGTTATTAACCCCTTTTATAATTATATCTAGCTGGCAAGCGTACATAAAGTTGGCATCAGTATTCCAAGCAAGCAACTCGATTTTATCTTTTGGTGTCTCAGATCCATCATGTCGATAAGATATCCTAGCTTTGTCTAAATCCAAAGAAGAAAATCTGTCGATGAGGTAATGAGAGGAGGAATGTCCGTTAAGTGAAGTGAAAGAAGAAGATGGGCGATGGGACTCTCTTTCCTTCTCTAGCACGCCAAATGCTGGACCTGATGTTACGTTGAATTGAAGAAGTTGCTCGTCAGAAGAACTGCCAGCGATGCGAATCCTGAGAATTTTTGATGAAAGGGATTCCTTCCCTCCTTCCATAACAATGAGTGGCTTGAGTGTGACTGAACTTGGCTTTTTCCTGGTGAAATGATGAATGTCACAACGGAACGGACCCTCTGTTAGTGTCGTTTCCAAGTGAGAAGAAGACACATTGAATAAAAACCAATCAGTTAGTGGTGAGAAAGGGGTCAATTTAAAAGAGTATGAAACCCTTTTGGCTATGATGTCCGCTTGAGTAAAGGAAGAACCTAAAGTGAATGAGGTTGTTGTGGTTTGAGTTCGTAATTCTAAATAACCGAAACGTGGGGGCTCTGCTATGATGTATTTGATAGATGAGTCTGATGTGGATAACGGGAGAGTGAGATAGGCAAGAGATCGAGAGGATATTGGAGTGTCAATCGTCCCGTTTAGGTTGATTGTGTTGGTTCCAGATTGTTCAAGTCTGAGGGCTACTATCCGAAGGCGAAACCGGAATTCTGAAGGCACTTTTGTTTCTGATAAGGAAACATGGAATGTGAACTCATCTTCTGTGGGAATGTCGCTAGAAAAAAAGTAGACATACATTAATTTTACTGTCTTTAGTCAGCGCTTCATTACACAACAAATTCTTTTGTCGATCCCAGATTAATCACTTTCAAAATAAAAACTACTTTCTTCCTGAAGGACGACAAAGATTGGATCACATAGTGCAGAGGAAACGATATTTACTTTATCAAAAATCAGCATTTACTTATTATTTCCTCACTATTATTTCTAAACAAAGTTCTTTTAAATCTGAATTATTACATAACAATCAAAGCTTCTCTGTTCATAATTGAAGAATCAAATAAAATTGAGGAATTTTTAATAGGAAAACAAGGGAAAGTTTTTAATTGAGGTAGTTGTGGGCGTAAACCAATTCATATCAGCAAAATATTTTCCAGCGCCATGCTCAAGGCTGCAAAAGTGCGACATGTGTTCTTAATAGCTTTGTTGCAACTCTACATTTTATGCAATACAGTAATATCATATTGTCCGTGGCATGGTTTGTTTGCAAAATAAAACTTGAAATCTGGATTTTGCCCACAATTCTTGCTTTTCCAGTAATTGGCAAAATATTTTAGTCCAAGCTTTTGCCAAAACAGACGCATCTGCATTGCATTGAAATATACAGAAATTATATTTTTGTAAACTCATTTAAAGCTTACCTTGGCCTCTGCAATAAATATCTTACTCGTCCCCCTTGCAAATCCAATTGAGTGAAATGATCCGCATTTGAATACTGTCCGTTTGTTCTACGAAGTTGAAGAATCCCAGCTTTTGGAGGTGACACCACATGGTATTCAATAACAAGTCCTTGTTCTTGTGCGTTTGAAGTAAAACTCAGGTTTTTATTGGTGATAATTGCAGCAGTGCCCATCACGTTAGCCACTTCAAGTCCGGTGTTTACTTCGGGAGCGATGCGTAAAGGAAAGGTTTCTACTCGTAGGACAGCAGTGGGAGAAATTGAGCTTCCGTCGGTTACCTTAAGGGCCATTTTAGAGCTTGAAACTCCTTGATCAACGTACCTGAAGAGGAAGTAGCATTTAAAATGCGAATTTTAGCATATTTTCACCAAAATTTTGGGATTTTTAGTAAATATCGACCGGTTAGCAAAAGTTTTTGTAAAAGTTTCTATTAATATAAAAGTAGAACTATGAGTTGGCCAGGTTTACAAGATTTAGACATTTTGAATCCTTTTAGATTTGTGACTTTCTCACGCTAACAAAATAGGCTAAGAAAATACAATCGTTTAGAACAGTTTTATTAGCATTTTGCAAAGCAGTTTCTACTTTCTCCTATTTCCCCTCTTTGTATTTTCACAATAAGACGGAAAGTTTTTCTCAACTTTTTATCTGCAACTATAAACAACAAAAGTTTTGATTTTCATTCACAGAAAGGTTCATCCGACTGTTAAATGCATTAAAATATACAAAAAATCAAATTTTTATGAATCCTTGTCCCACTTTCATTTCTGTGAATAACATTTGAAAAACAACTTTGCAGCTATCCAACTGAGAATAAATGAGCAATTTAATTTACTTAATAATTCCAATGTTCATTATTTTCAACAAATCATTATCCTTTTCGTTATTATCGGTCGTTAAATTTACGCTTGGAATACCTGCTTTCAAAGAATCCTGTAGATATTCTAAGAATGGGCTCAAGAAGACATACAAAATGGGGTCATATACCCTAAAATGTACAATAATCATGATAAAGACACAATATGCATGCAAAATTTGCAATTTTTTGTCACTATGCATAGTCCAGCAGGAATAAAGTGTTGTTCTGCAGGGTACAAAATTATAATAGAAAAGAAGAATAATGAGTGTAATGAGTATTTTAAAGGAGTCAGGGCTTTTTGCGAACTATTCACTTGGAACGTGAACGAGAGGAAAATGCAGATCTGACCAAACACTCCCAAAATTCTGGGTTTTAGCACATAGAGCCCATTTAGTTTATCCCTTTGGCTTTAAAACCGAGGTTTGTTCAGCTCCCACCCGTAAGCTTTTGACCTAAATCTTCCCTTTTAAGAAAACAAGTAATAAAGTTTAGAATTATTTCTGTAATATTATTTAAGCAAGATATTGGAATACAAAAGGGCAAAGTTTATAACGACTTGGTCGTAATATTAGCAGAAGGGGGTTTTGTACAGTTTTGCAAACTTATAAAGACTCTGGTGTTTAAAATTGAAAGGGGCAATATGGCATTAAACCCTGTCTCCAGACTAAAGTTCCTTTTTAATAGCTTTTATACTAGTTGCTGTTGTCTCCAGAGAAAGAAGGGATTTTGGCTAATGTAAGCACACGACTGTTGTATTTAATGTAATGTGGTTTGCAAACTGATATAAGTTGACATTCCAGGATTAAGAGAACTACTCTGGCGAACTTTTAAATGCGCGTAGGCGATACACTTTTGTCAATTTTATTATTACCTAACACGTGCAAAAGGAGCACATATATCAAAGAATCTTGAAATGAATTATCCTGAAAAATAGGTAATTAGTTATATAGGTAAAAATTTTAAGCTTACCACACCCGCCCAGACTCCAAGTCCGCTTGGGTAAAATTCCGTAATGGTTTCCCAGGATCGGATGAAAGCTCTAAATAGCCTTTTTTATCTGCTGTGTCTAACAATCCGATGGATACAACTGTGAAATAAAGTTCTGTCAGAGGAGTGTCCGGATCCAAGGCTGTAATTATTTCCGGCATTAGCCGTATTCTTGTATTCTGAAAATTAAGAAAAATCGATTTGAAAAAACAAGCTTCCCAACATTAAGATTAATCATGCGATATTCTCCAAAGTAATTTCGCCAATGTTTTTAATTTGTTAGGCTTCCGTCCAAGATAATAAGCCTCGCCTTGTCTAAAATTATTAGGGAGAGATGCTGTGATTTTTTCCATATTCATTACATAATATCCAACAACAATACAAGGATAAAAATATTATTTTTTCCTTCCTTCCTTATCCTTTTTATTAGCTTCATGATATTCCCATTTTCTCTAATATGTTACGCTATAATGAAACATTTAAACTTGTCTTGTTTAGTCGGGGAACATAGGAAAAGAAAAGATTCATTTTGCGTAATAAACAAGAGTTTGTGCTAACATAATTTCCATAAATCTTTTGTAACTCACACATAAACACAGCTGTAGATTTGCTTGTCTTCATGCTTTCATCTAAAATGAACACTTTCTCTTTACTATAGGTACATACTACCCTCTAAAAATCCACTAACTGAGAATAAATTGCCTCAAAGACCTGCCCATCTACAGCTATTTTTTCATACGCCCAGAGCGCTACCACTTAAGCTCAGCTTTCTCTTTTTTTCCTACTGGCAAAAGGACCTATCTATCTAGCCTAGCCACACACGCATATGTACACAATCAAGCTTTAATTTCTGACTAACTACGAAGCTATCTCCCTTACATAGGTACAGATCTATGGGAAAGTGTTAGCAAAAACGAAAGATAAATGGGTTGAAGGATGAGTTAAAATAAAAAAACTGTTGGAACCTTTCCTACTTTCTCCGAATATTACAAAACTTTATGCAGTACAACAGCGGTTTAGGGCTTTTCCTTAAAAATACATCCAGTATAGCAATACCAGCTATAATATTAGTAAAAAATCGACTTTAATAAAAATGTCTTATGTGTTGTGTACTTCCTAAGATTGTCGTTTAAGGATAATGCCACAGGACAGAAATTTTTTGCTTACCTCTGCAAGTCGTAGAACTGCACCCGGCACTAATCGAATTTCCGGAGGATCATTCACTGCAGTTATTTCAACAGGGAGCGTCAGTGGTCTTTCATCCTGATATTTCAAATCATCAGTGGAATCGAGAAGCATCATCATTTATGGGAGTCGTTGTCATTGTCATCAAAAGACAAAAGAAGATGATTTGGAAGTTTTCCGTTGTTTGAAAATTGCATTGGTATATAGATCCCCGCCGGAAAAATGTCCACGAAATGATATGAACACAATAATGATGATGTGATGTCAGTCGTGTGGCAGGATCGTGATCGTCATCCAGCCATCCAAATGCATCAATGCAGCACATTCAATTTGAAATGGAGATGGTGAAAAAGCGAGCATCGGATCAAAAAGAAAGAAAGTCCATTGTTATTGGAAAATGTTATTTCTTAAACCATTTTTGTTTACATTATAGTTTATTTGGTGTATAAGATTACTCAATGTTGGCAACATCTCCCGATTTTTTATGTTTTCAATAACAGTGATTTATCCTAGTATCATTTTATATAAACTTAGCAAGTGCAACTGCATCAAAAATATGAAAGGGATTTTGATATTTCCAAAGCTTAAATGAAATCCGTCCAATGAGATTGCTTTTCCTCTCATCCATTTATCCTAAACGTCTCTTTGTTCAACTTTTTGATGCCAGACAGCCATACAATAGCACAATAGATTCTTTTATTGGAAATAGGAAAATATGATTTTCTGTCAGAAATGGGCTCGACCTTCAAACCCTTGCAGAATACTTGCATTGCTTCAATACAGATTTCTCCTGTCTTCAATTTTATATCAGTAGAAAATTTAGTTAAAAACCTACTTGGTTAGCAATGCCGTTATTAATACCAAAATTTTCACGACTTCGGCTCCAACAATTTAAAAAGATCTCTGGCAAATTTTCTTCAAATACAACACGTGCACTTGTAAAATAATCCTTGATTTCCCACGCCACACCTCTCAATAAAAAGGTCAACAGTATAAAATTGCAAGTCAGTTTTACTTCCCGTTCTCACCTCTGTAATAATCTGAAATCTTTTGATTCTCACCCACAAAGCCTTTTAGACAAAGAAAGTGTTGGAAATCTTTTAGAATCCATTATCAATAAAAACACTTCTATTGACTGCGCTCTCCAGTATTTTTATACCGCAAGCTTTCAATTATTTTATATGAAAAGTTTTATCAAAGAAAACACCTCCGTAGAATAAATTGCGTAAAAGATAACGCACGGAAAAGACTCGTTCTTTTATCTAAATTGCTTTAAACATAATTAGTAATAGGAAAACACATAGAATGTTATCATACGCGTGGGAGTTTTTTTATCGAAATCTGGACGACGCTACGATACGAACCGAATTGTAGTGGTATTACCGAGCGTGATAGATTGTTTCTCGGGTGACAAAAGGTATACTTTATAGCAGAAATAATCGCTTCATTTCCTTTTCCTTCACAAAGAAAGTACACAAGGTAGTTTCTCGTTTTCCCTATCATTTGTCTTTCCTTTGTTTGTGACCTCTTTGAATGCGTTTTTTCATTTCTTTGTTTTAGAACGTAAAGAATTCCAAGGAGTTCCAACTGCACACACACAGCTCAATGATCTTTAATCAAAATGATAACTGAACAATATTTAACTTAATAGTGTATCAGTTACGTAATTATATATCTTCACAAGTAAACACCATTGAAATAATTTCTCATCATTTTAACTGTTTCCTTTAGGTATTCACCATTTCCTTGAAGAAAAGGCGATTACAATGAACGTGCCAAACTGGCTGTTCGAGTTCTTCCCGGTGGAAAACAAGAAAAGCTACTTTTTTAAAACAAACAAGTGTGGTATTCCACTTGGCAATTTGCGGAAAGATAATACATGTCTATTTTGTCTCCAAATTACAAGAAAGTAGACGATATTTATATCACAAGGGCAGAAATACTACATTTGGTTACTTTATCACATTATCACATTCTTGTGTGTGTTCTTGTGAAAGCATTATTGCTTTCACTTGTGCGTAGAAACTAGAGACAGCTTGTTTTGCTAAAAGATAACCTACAAACTCGTTATTCCTTCCTCTTAGGCAATCTTTCAAAACGCGGAAATTAAATCTTGACGACATTTTCTCCGTCTTTCTACGAAAACTAGAAATTGTTGTCTTTTTCCCATCGATTTTAAACTGTTTTTTCTCCAGTGTAAATTTTAAGTAAACAAAAGTGTATTTTCCAGTCCATTTGCCCAGAAAAAGTTTAATTTTAACGGTATAAAAACGCATTACAATTCTAAACATTATGCGAATATTTAAATTGCAAAGTAGGACGAGTACAGTAACAGGAATTAACTCTTTTGTAACTTTTCTAACGGTTTTGTCTCCTCCGGCGGCAATAAACATTCAACTTATAAATTGGCGTAGTCAAATTTAAAATTATGGAAAGTTTTTAAAAATTGTGCTAAAAACGAGGATATTTCATGCAAATTTTTTATATTAATGGCTCGGTTTTTTATTCCAAGTTCATACTGGAGAACATGAAACGCATACATTGCTTATAAAGTTTTGTGGTTTATTTTATAGTCTATATGAAGCTCATCCCATGCTTCCAAACGCATAAAGTCTAGTTCAAATCATATAAATCTAACGTAAATGAGTTCATAAAAATATTCACATAGGAAGCCAGTTTCGTTCTTTATAAGGCTCCTATATGTTGTTTACGAGTTTGATCCCTTTTTACTTGTAATGGTGAAGATATTTATTTGATATTTATGCATGTGCAGGGAAATAAACTTTTTACGAAAATAGTATCATTTTTCAACTTTTTCTAGGCCATTTCATCCTGAAGCAGGTTGGGCGGACATTTCCGTCTAGGAAGAACAGGAAGAAGGGAAGACAAGCTACATAGCTACGAATATTATGTATGCTGTTTACCATAATGAATGCTTTTTTCTTTGCCAGCAGAAAAAATATAGAAAATATACGGCGAGACCCCGCTATAACGACCTTCTTTGTAGTGAATAAGTAGTTACGAGGATTAGCAAGTTTGAATTTTAAAGAGAATGATTCGTTTTAACAGAGCTTGACTGTAGAAAAAAATTGTATTTAGAATTTACTAAAAACTCTGCCATATTTATAGTTAGCGACTATATTCGCACACAGCTTTATCAAAAATGCTGGATTCTGTATTCATGTAGTATTTTCTGCTGACTTTTAAAAGATTGTGTAGATTGCGAAAATTACGCAATGATACTTACAACATCATACATTTTCTTAGTAAATTACATAATATTGATTCACCGGTTTACCCGTTAACCTATAAAGCTTACTGAAGCAGTAAAAGGTTAATGTTTACACAGTATCCAGTTTACTTTTAGGTACTTTGTCAGAAATGCCAAAAGAATTAAGATATTTTATCTAATGTATGGATCTTGTCATGTTATAAAAGAAAAGAGTGGAACAAACCTGAAGATAGGCGGGAAGAAGAAATCCTGAATTTTCCATTAGTCTCAAAACGAGCTCAATAGAGTCTCGGGAACTTTCTGCTCCATTATGCCAGTAGCGGACCCGACCAGCACCAACATCAAGCAAAGAAAAACTTTCACTTCTTATTGACCCAGTTCCGGCAGTTCTCGTCGTCACCTGTAATAGATCCCAACGCTTTTTTTAGCTGACTTGCAAAACTCTCACTTGTATTCCTTTCATAGCCAATGTTTATTACCAAAGTTGTTCATTTTATCCCTCTTAAAAACAATGCAAAAACCTTGCCAAACCTATTTATTTACCAATAATCGCACAACTTCTAAACCCTTTTCGGAAGCATATTGGTTTTCCTCTAATGATGATGAGATCTCAATGGAAATGGAATGATAATATCAAATTAGTTTGCCCGAATCAAAAGTTAGATTGGGGAACAATTTCAGTAAAAGATAAGTGAATTGAGATAATATTTAGACAATTCCGAGTATTGCATATTTGATTAGAAAGTACCTTTGCAACTTTTTCTAATCAGCTAAATGCTGATCACTACAAAAGTTAGACATAATTCTTCCGAAAATTCATAACAATACAGAGTTTTTAGGATGTTCCTATTTTTTGCTTTCCTAAGCATGAATCAATCTTTGTCAACTTTCCATCCTCTTGCAAGGAGGCAGCTGCCGTGCTGTGCTGTGAAGACGCGTTAATAACGTGAAATGTTGAGCAAGCACATTTTACATCATATTTATGAGATAACTACACAATATTCCAAGCTTGTTCAAACACTGTCTAGAATATTATTCGCTTGTGATCTTTTCCAGGGAACTCCTACATATTTTGAAAGTTTTACACAGGAAAAGTCATATTTTCCATTTATTATTTGTAAATATTTAACTTTTACTTGAAAATTATTATTTGCATACACCTACGACATTAATTTAATTGATCTTTCTAAAATTATTCAGTTTACATAAAAAATGTATTTTTTACCTCTATTCGTCCCTGTTGGGGTTGCTTTGAAATGCGAAATAAAACTCCAGACTCCCTTATGCCAAATTTAGAAAGGTCAAGAGTTATCGCTAAATGACGAGGAGTCAAAAGCACAGAATCTCCTTCCGCTACGTGCAAAGCATTCACTCTCATTATCTCTAATTCTCCAACATCGGTTTTTGTAACAATTCGAATCATTTCCCTCGAGATTGTGATCACTTCAAGGGAGCTGGAACCTGTGACAGAGCTTCCATTCCCTGTGGCATTGCCGGAAAAAACGGCGCATCTGCTACTTTCACTCCCATTCCCTCCGCCAATCACTCCCAAACAGTATCGTTCATCTAACACGTTGCATCCAGCTGTAACATTTCTACTCACGTCAACCTCAGGCAAGCCAAATGGTTTATTGTCGATGTGCAGTGAAGATAGGCAGCCCTTAAATGAAATCCAGTTTTTATTCAAATCTTTTTGCAGAAATGTATTATTTTTAAAATGTAGAATCCAATATGTTACGTAATATGTGCAAAACTTGAATATTTTTACGGATTTACACGATGTATAAAATACTTACCCGGAAGCTATAGTCACTTAAGCCTAATTGTTTAAGTTTGCTTCTTCGACTTTCCTCAGCTCCTAAGTAGACCATATCTGAAACATCCAAATGTCTACTTGCCCCACGTGGAGCAGGCTCTGAAATCCAACTTTGATTGTCTACCATCACAGACAAGGATTTAGGGGATGCCTGACAGGGAAAATAATAAAAATTAGTACGGAACGGTGCATTTTAAGACAAAAACCCCAAAACTTAAACTCTACCTGAATTGCAACGGCATGCCATTGCCTATCGGAAATATTTTTAGGTGACTCCACAAATCTCGGACCACTTCCAAGCTCGGCAACAAAACGGATCTAGAAAAAGTTATTAAATTGTTTAATAAAAGAAAGATTCTTTTTCATATTTTTTGGTGTTTAATCTTACCTTTCCCTTCCGCATCTCTAATGCAAGGTAGTCTGGTCTTGATGACATGCCAGATACATAAAATATCAAACCGTCTTCGGACATCGGACGAATGTTTAATTTGATAATAGTTCCTTGTCTGGGGATGGCTACTCGAGACATGATATAACTACTCGGGTATAATAAACTGAAAGGGTCACTGGACGAAGCTTCAAATTCTTCGGAACAGTTCCAAGACACTCCATGAATCTATTATTCATGATAAAAAACAATAACGTGAGGAAAGGCCCCTACTCACGACGGGGGTACTACTAAACCTTACTCCAATGTCAAAGTTATGAGAAAAAATTTTCATGAAAAGGAAAAAACACCATTCATACTTACTTGGCCAGGTTGATTTTTGGCACGAACAAGGACATCCTCTCCGTTGTAAGTGATATGAGACATGCAACCCCGAAATGAAGGGAGATTTCCAAGGAAGATCTCATTGAACCCGTTTAGGCCTCCTAAGAACAACCCGAAATGGATATTCAACTCATGGAATCGACCTGGAAGATTCGCTCTAGGGGAACAAAATAATATTCCAATCGTAAATCATAAAGTTTTCTACTCCAAACGGATTATTTTATAAACCATAAACCCTTCGTAGATATCTCCCAATGATCTATAACCAAAATCATTTATGTTTGTATTCGTGGAAAAGAATCTTTACAAGACTTTGTAAGAATTACATCTTTTTTGCAAATCAATTTTATATAAAATTATTATTGCGAATTTGCTATAAGCGGTAAAAATACAAAAATTGGCGAAGGATTGATTCTGTAGGTAAAAATGAGTCAATCTGTTCCTGCCAATATTGACATTTAGAAAAGCATTTCATTTCCGATTCAAGAATAAAATATTTACATATTGTCAATAGAGTTGCCCTTCGAGCAATGCTTTTCCCTGGTTGATAACGCCACGTCTTGTTTGTCTCCCTTTGCGACAAAAACTGTGATTTTAACAATGCAGTTTTTTCCCAAAAAAGAGGGGAAAAGGTTGCAAGGAAGGAGTCACTATCAATATTTCTTTTATACTTACCTTGAGGTGGCATGCAATTTACAAAAATGTCTTCAAAAGTCTAAAGGCTTCGCTTTTTTATTTTTATTTCACGTTTCTTGTCACAACTTACAAAAGATGTTCGATTTTTTCATTTTTTCATCAAAATCTAAGAAAATTTCAGTGACTGGTTAAATAGAGAGGAAGAGACATACCGCAGACGTGTGCGTCTTGTACCTGCTCCCAGAGAGTTGATTCCTATTCCAATCTTGTTCAGTTTAATACTCAAGGAATGCTTGCTAGCTTATGAAGATATACAAAAAGGGTTTTCTAGGAAGCTCATTGACATTCTCTGCGCTAACTTCCTTCCTCATTTATATTTCTTGTAAAGTATGAATCGTGCGTATGCCTTTAAAAATCCTCAGAATGGTAAAGGTTAACGTTGTTAATTCGCTAAAGTCAAAGACCTTCCGGTTTAGTCGGACCGTAACCTTTCACTTTTGGGTGAAAGCAGTGTGGACAAAAAGGAAGGGGGAAAACACGTGTCATTAAAAACATTGCTTAGATATGCACATCAAAGCGCGGTGTTTTGTTTACCAAAATAATTTAGTTACGCATTGCGATCTTTGCGATTTTGTTTGAGTTGATTTGGATTATTCTTCTAATTGTATGTTTTGGAAATAGCTTAATCAAATTTGCTTACTTCGTCATGTGATTATCCGCAAATAAAGTTAGTTGAGACCCTCTTCTTGTCAAGTTTACTGAATGCCATTGCATATCATTCAGTAGGAACGGCGCTTCTGACGCAACTTCAGTCTCTCCAGCACCCAAATTAATATGCACCTGTGAAGCCAACAAAACATAATGAATCCCAAGTTTAATTATTTTTATTTTATATTACGCAATATTTATTACCTTGAGTCTCCCAGCGTCCAAAACTAAAAGGCAATAATCTAAGAACACAAAGAAAAAATGTGTTAGTATTCCCGTCATATTTTTATATTCGAAATTATTTATTGTTTTTACCGGTTTTTCCAGCT
>JAANSO010001353.1:0-17600 GCA_036507315.1 Lepidocyrtus fimetarius | reverse complement strand
AGGGGTGGCATCTAACATAAAAGGCATAGTCCCAGCAGCAGCAGCAGCCATATATGGATTAAAGACTTGGCCAGAGCCACCTTGTTCATTTTGATTACCCCATCCCTGTCTATCCCCATCTCTTCTGCTCCTCCGATCATCCTCATTTCTATTTCTTCCACCTGAATATCTATCATAATGTCTACTGTCTCGTCCATCATTTGAATTTGAGCGGCCTCTTTTGTTATTATGATGACCAGACTGACCTCTCCCTGATGAGGGAGATCTTGGTCGCTTCCTTCCACGGTCATCATTATTTCCTCTATCTGAAGCAGCATCAGCAACAACATTATCATCATCACTTGCATCCAAATCAATCACTTCCTGTTCGTTTCTTCCTCCTCTGCTTTGATTCCTATCATGGCCCCGACCATCACGTCGATTCCGGTCACCTCCACCGTGGTAGTCGTTTCTAGATCTATCTCTATTTCTACCTCCATGACCTCCATCCCTTCCATACTGAGAACCCCCTCCCCGGTCAATCATAAATCCATCTCCTTCGCCGCCACCATAAGACGAAGGTCCACCTAAACCCAGAACAAACCAAATCAATTAACCAAACAGTTAATTAAAGTACATGTTCTATTAAAATCAAAATAAAACCACCAAAGTCAATCTTAACCTTACCCCAATTATTTTGACCTTGACGTTGCTGATGATGACCACGATTTTGATTATAATTTTGCCTGTGCTGATTATGATGCCCTTTTCCACGACCGCCTCCACGATACGCCGGATTTGGGTACATTTTAAATTAATCCAGAACTATTTCCAGTTCAAAATCTTTTAATGAAGTTGTCTACTTACAAAACCAAACAAAATTAATTAATCCTACCAGACTTTTTTGGCCAACAAGTGCACTTGAAAAGATTATAGTAAAAATCAAAACAAAGTCCAAAAAGCTTTAAAGTTTGCAAAAAAAACAGCAAAATCTGCAAGAAACCGCTGCGCGTGCTTATCTTCAAGTATTGCACAATTTGCACTTTTTGCACATCTGTTCCTGCCACTTTTAAACGGAACGCTGCTTCGCTCTAAAAGCGCTCCGCTCTCTGTCACCTGTCTCAATTTCGTAGATTGCATAGCAAAAGTTTCACATGGCCCCAGATGCAGGGAAGTTGAGGGCGGGAAAGAATTTGACTTTTTGCTCGAATAAAATAGACCGACAAAAGAAACCCAGCATAACACCTATTTTGCAAGGTGAATGAAAGCAGAGAAGCAGAACTGGAACGAGATGAGCTCGAGCCAGCGAAAATAAATGCACTTTCCTCTTCACTGTTTGCACTTTGGAGTTTAGTTCTTTGGAGGTGGCTTGGAGGAAACGTTCTTTATTTTTGCAACAACAACCCAACTTTTAATTAATAATTAGTTAATTATAATTACGTGCTCAATTAAAAGACAAATTTATCAATATTTGCTCTCTATAAGCACGTGGGTAAGAAAATTTGCAATTGGGGTTTTTTGTTTTAACTGTGATAAACTAAAAAAAATTTGATCATTTAAATTTGCAAATTTATAGACAACCATGCCGAAGCTAAAGAAGGCACCGAAGAATTCCTACTACTTCTTCATCACGGAGAAGAAGGACGAGAGGGAGCGGAATGGGTACAGGGTTGGAAGCTTTGACAATGCTTCAAAAATGTTTGGTCCGGACTGGAGTGTAAGAACAATTGGATATTTGATTTATATGATTTAATTGAGGCATGCCTAATCTATAAAACTTTTTTTTTCTTCAGAAAATGACCAAGGAAGATAAACTTCCGTATGAACGGATGGCAAAGGAAGCAAAGGAGAGGGAGAAGCTAAATATGAATAACAAGTTTACTGTCACTGGTGAAACGTAAGTTACATTTTTCGCTAAACGTGGTCCCCTGCCACTGAATGTTCGTGTTTCGAAGTTCATAAATACATTTTGAGGTACTTATTTAGCTACTAATCAAGTTGAGAGAAAGGCAAAAGATCAAAAGGAATTGCAGGATATCATGCATAAATTCATTGAGAATTTGTCATCCGGCCCAGAAGCTGGCGATCGAATTTACATAATTGTAAAAGTGGTGCACTGTGTTCACCAAATTATTGATAGAAAGAGGAAGTTATACTGGCCCAATGAAATCTCATTGGCTGCATTTAGTATCAAAGGTGGAATACAAGCAATTTACACCCAATTGGTTGATACTGGTATGATAACCCATGCATGAATATTTTGTTCTCCGTAGTCCACACCCTAATTTTTAAATACTAACTCCAATCTTATCATTTTTTTAAAAAAAGTTGCACCGCCCACTGGATATGCAAGTGAAGCCAAGGTTTGCTGTGAGGAATCCATGTTACCATTACCGGGTGATGCTAGGTATACAGATGACACCCGAGACTATCTGAGGATCCTGAAGAATATCAATGGATTTCTTAATTATGTAATTGGTGTTATGTTATTTTCTGGTTTGATTCTGTCCAAAAAAGTAAATTCGAATTTCAATTTGGTAGAGTAGATCTATTAATGAAATGTAAAATCAATTTATAATTTGATAGTGGCTGAAGTCTGGGTATGATGTTAGAGGTCATAGGAAAGTTGTATTTGCTCTGGAGGATGAAATGATACCTTTTTTGAATGGACTCCAGTGGTTGGTAGAACACATTGATGGTAATTTAGTACAACTACTTTATTTCCGCAAAGTTAGCGGTTAGCATTAGGTATATGATTATTCTATTCCTCATTCCAGAGTATGAAAGAGAGGCGAGAAGAAAGTATCAAAAATTCGTTGATACTGTTAAAGTATACAGTCTTCCCAAATTGGTATTGTCAATTGCTCAAGATGTCCACCGGGTGAATCCTTCTTATAGTAATTATTTGGTGGAGTGTAAACTTGATGGCGCAGCAAGTAAGAAAAAATCGTGATTACTGCAATCGAATGATATCGTCAGATTGTATTAATATATAATGTAGAAACTTTACCAACACTATAAGTACCTAATTCGATGCTTTTTAATATATAGTGACCGTCATCACAAAAGGAAATTATGACTATCGAGAAGAAATTGCTTGTCGTTTTCATAAACTGGTATAGTAAATTATTTATTATTGCGAGAACTTCCAATGCAATTAAATAAGGTTAATGGGTTATGATGGCCCATCCATGACAAAAGAAATATTCCTATTTCTTAACTGGAGTTTACTTTTATATCTGCGTAGGAAGCAAGCATGAAAATGAACGTGTGCACACAGAGCATAGTAATGAGACGCATTTACATGCTCTTTGAAGAATTTGTTCCAGGATATGGCTTCGAAAAAGTTGATAGACATAGCATCGACAAACTTTCCAAAACTGCGATGTTGCGAGGACCGATAATGACAAAGAAGGTAACCCATTAATAAGGATTATTGAATATAATAACATTGTTGATATATAAAGGAATAATCATTTTGTTTTGTAGAGAAATGAAGAAACCAAGAAAGAAGAAAAGAAAATTTTGGAACCGGATTGGATGAAAGACGAGGTGAGCAACTTTTGAGGCTGATATTTTTGCTTCTTTGATATTGTTGCTGTTTGGAAAAATACTAATTGAATTTTATTCTTGTGTCCCAGGTACAAGACAACGATAACGAATGGGAGCCTAGCCCCCAACCAAACACTTCTCCAAACCGCAAATCGAACATTTCTCCGCCTTTGCAAACTGCACCAGCCCCCAACGAACCATGGGGTAGCAGACCAGCTCCGCCTGTGTCATTTATGGATGAAGACTTTCCAAGTTTAGGAGGAAGTACTGCTAATGCTGCTGCTGCAACAACATGTAATACCAATACCAGTCCAGCAGGTACTGCTACTGCTGCTTGGATGTCTAGCCCGCCGAGAACAGATTCTGCAGTACCGTTTCAACCTGCTGGAAGAGGTAGAGGAGGCAGTGTTCCGTCTACTGCTCCTTCTGTTACATCTTCCAGCACATTTATGGATGATAGTGACGAAGATGAATTTCCTTCACTTGGCTCTAATGGTGAGCTGAAAATACTCTTTTGCTTTCTTTTCCAGCCTATGAACTTCTTTTGCTCATTGTTAACGTATTTTGTTTTTTAAAGTTGGTCGAGGTCGTGGAAAAGGCGGACGCTAAACTTAATACCACTTTTTTCTTATTTGAAGAAATCTCAATCACTATAAAAGGAGAACATATATTTGTAGGAGTAGTACACAATCAATGGAGGAGTGGAGAGTAATAATTATTTATGAAGTGAATGCTAACGCCAATTGATTTATAAGCTATCTAGTTTGATTTACTTTCAACAGTTCAACAAAATGATATGCTTAAATGAGTCTGTTTTAAGGTTTTAAGAAAAAAGGTTTAATACTTGTTGGAAAGGAATTCAATTATTATTGTGTATTGTATTCTTTATGTTGAATTTGCTTAGAATTATTTCTGGTTGATTGACTTAGTTTTACATGTTCTTTTCTATCGTACTTTTTATGATTAAGATTGTAAATGATAAATAAAAATTTAGGGTTGTGGTCAAATTATTGAACCATTTGCATAGGTTTTTAATTTTTTACTAATAATTTTACTAATTTTAAATTCTTCTGCACTCGTTCTTACAACAAAGGTCTTAAGTATGTAATTAAAAATTTTCATGGAAGATCATGGTTAGCACGCTACAGTACTATTACATCTACTCTAATTAAAAACTTATAAATTGAGATTAATATTTACGCATCAAGATTTAATAAGTATATACCTTAAAAACTTGAAACATTTTATACCTATGTTCTTCCTTTGTAACCATTAAGTTTAGCTGCAATATCATATTTTATATTAGCGTTTTTTACTTTGCTAGTATTTTATGTGTAGTTTTCTAAAAATTCTTAATCTAACTAAATCAACACCCGTCTTTCGAAACAGGTTAATTTCATCCGTTTCTGTACATCTTCTTTATCTTTGGGCACTGGAATTTGAATACTTGGAATCAAATGTTTAGTATTGCTGCACTTGCTAAGCTCAGTCTTTGCTTACAAAATGGTAATAATAATTACAATTTGTCAATTAAAATAAAAAATCTAATCATTCTACTAATTCCTATCTAATTGCTTTCTATTATTATTTCCAACTTACTCTTATTATTCTTTGATGATATATATTGGAATGAAGTGGTTAAAATCGTGACTGACTTGAGCTAACACGACTCGGTTGCTTTGACTTGATTGTGTAAAGTTTTTCAAAATCCTCATTTATTGATAAGATTCATATATTGACGCTCAATTCTTTGTTTCATATTCTTTTTCTATCGATACTTTTCGCCATTTTTGCAATGTCATGCATTTAAGTAGCGATGTAGTAGGTTCGCAGAAATATTGCTTTATGATAACTTATGATACTCTTATATCACAATTCGAAGCACATCCTATACATCTAGGAGACTGATTTGTCATTATACGAGGAATGGTTATAATTTGTAAAATCCACGTCAGACATCGTCAATGATGAAAACTCATCCTCCTGCAAACAAAAATAAAGAAATGTTTATTTTAATTTAATACCAAACAATCCCGCATGTATAAGTTTATCATTTCCGTACCACCTAGCCAGAGTGAACTTCAGTGTCCACATCGTCATTCATTTCCTCAAGTTGTTGATCTCCATTTGAGACATCCTCTTGGTTGTTGCTTGGTACACCTACGTCTTCTTGTGTATCTTCCGAATGATTTCCATTCGTAACTGAAGTAGCATCATTATTGTGTACAGTAGCGGCAGAAGAGCTTCCATTACTCATGCAATTATTGACTGTAAAGAAGAAATCATCTTCAACTTTTTTCCTAGTTCCATCCATTTCCTCTTGAACAGTTGTCCAGATATTTAGGATCACTGTCCTTCAGACGGGATGTCAAATTTTCCTTGTCATTCTCTGACCATGTTCCCCACCATTCGTTAAACAATTTTATCTGTAAGTATTTTACAGCAATTAAATACGATACTGGGAACATATAATAAAAATAAAACTTAAAAGTTATGAATCACTTTCTCTTATACCTGGCAGGAGAACAATGAAACTCTTTTTGAGTCCGTGTCTAATTTTTGCATTCCATTTACCAAACCATTGACATTGGTTCCTGAGGACAACTTTTGCGCAAGAATTTCAACAAAGTTCATCTTTCTGGAGCTCACTCCATGTACGGAACCACTGGATAATGAAACTTATTTGATTGTCTGGAGTGTAATTAGGCCCAGCAGAAGTGGATGTCATTGTTCCTACTTTCTCTTTATCTTTTTCTGAAAATATTTCAATTAAATTTCATACAAAAATTATTTTATGCAACTAGTATTGAATTTAACTAACTTGGTTTGGCTCTGCAATATGAATTTATGCGAAAATTATAAAACGCCCTACTTACATAACTGCGTTTTGCTCAATCTATGTCTGTTGGATTGTAATATGAGTCTAAACTCTGCAAAATGACTTTGCTCACTTTGCTGTCGCCGCAGTGAAGTGGTTGATGTTTTGCACTTTGCTTGTATGAACTAATTTGTTATTAACCAACCTTACTGCAAATTTGGAATATGATATAATGGAATGCTCTACTTTGTGCTCATAAAAGTTTCACTTCTTTCCAAGTCACAGGGCACATGAACAGAAAGACCAGCACCAGACTGAAATATTTTTGTATTTTTTCTTATCGTGTTTTATTTCAATCTAAACAAAAACATCGTTTTTTATTAAATAATCATCACAGTATTATATAACATTTTTGCTCCCTCTCGCCTCCTCTTTATAGTGCGTAACATGAAACCCTTTTTTTAAAACTGACTGATCACAATGTAATTCCCATGAAACCAGATTAAAAGTGGAATGCATTTGAAGATTTTGTTGTTGCATAGGTAAAAACATTAAACAATATCATCACAACGAGACAGGTAATAAATTCGAAGTCTCATTGCAGAGAGAAAGATCTATTTATGTGCGGGCACGATACATATACTATGACTTTTTGCCGTAAATTCTTCTTCTTTTGAATGTTCACACATTTCTGTATTTCTTTCTTGGGTATCATATCGTCCTCCTCATCATTGCCACCACCTTCATCATTATCATTAGAAACGAGCCCAATAGAAAGGAGTGCTCCCTTTCTTATTTCTAGATTCTACAAGTTTCTTTAAAAAAGAAAGGGAGGAATATACGGGAAAGGGTTTTGTTTCATAAGGTAGGTGGCATATACCCTCTCTCGAATTATTTAAACAGGTACATTGTATATGAGATCATCCTTGATTAAACATCTTCATAATAGACTTCGTGATCCTCCATCATCGTCATTATTATTGCCCACATCCTCTCAACAAAAATAATAACATGCTTTATAATATGTGGATTAAAACATTAAAGTTTGTCACATAGACTCATGCAGAAAATCGAATGAAGTGGACTGCGTTAAATGGACATTTGTTAAAGTATGATATAAACGGGGTAAGATGAGGAAGTCGTAAGCTCAATCGTGTAATTTAAATTCAAAGGGTAAAACAGGAAGTGAAAGACTGAAAACGGTAATATTGACGCGTCGCATGTATACACAGAGAATGAATTGTATTAAAATGCATTCAGTCTATAATAGTCAAGAATATGAAATAATAGATCTCAAGCATATTAAATAAACATACTACGCTACAACAAGCGTGAACAAAGTAGATCAATCCTGTTCATCTCAGGTAAATATTAAACAACTCATTCTTCCATTCATAATGTACGCAAATGTCACAAGGTTTTTGTGTAAAATATGCTTTTTCACGCTTTATACAAGGTTAGAATGTAATTGATCCACAACTGATATCTGTTTGATGCACTTGTTGAGTTGACTAATGAATCATTTAATCCGTATAAGGAAAATGTAATGTTGTTTCATATGACAAACTAAAGAAAACTGTTTAATAGTAATTGGCAAATTGATTATTATGATTGGAGATTATGGATGGGGGTGGAAAGTTTATGCGGTGATCCAATGTGAATTTTGATCATATTTCAATTTACTAAAAGCTCACTGTTTTAATGATTATCTAACGATTTGAAATGCGAAACAAATAAACGTGTCAAGGTGATGATTACCTTGTATGATATTTTTCTGTCCAGGAACTTGCAAAAGATGCAGCATAGCTTCTGATAGATTATCCGATTTCAAAATAAGCTTATCATAGCCAAAATCTACAAGTATTCTAGTAAGATAAAGTTTTCATAAGAATCACTTAAAAGTTGCATAACTATCATAACTTAACTATGCTGTGGTTTCGTTGGTGTGCTCTAATAATTTTGATAATAACATGGCTTCTTGCCACGTCAGTTGGAATCTCTACGTTAGTAATGTGTATGAATCCAGGAAGCGACAGAGGGATGGACAGTGATCCTTATTATAATGGAACCTTGTATTACTACATACTTGTATTCATTGCTGAATGCATTCATGTTTGGAACCACCATCTTTGGGTACGTTGTTGGTTTCAAGACATGGAAGAATAATTATCAACTGGATCACAGGCTTCGACGCTTATTTACATATGTAAAATACTATCAATCAATTGTAATATGAAGTTGCATGAAATGAGTTAAATCATATATGAAAATTCCCTTTTTCAGTGGCTTGGTTGGTTTGGGTTCTCTACATTGGCCACTTTTATCTTAGGATTATTGGGATTAGTTCGGTATCGGGAACCTCAAGAAGAAATTACTACTCTGTACGAATTATTTGCAAAATACTCTCAAGATGTCAAATTTGTTGGGTCGTTTGAAAGATTTCAAAGAGAGGTGCGTGTTTTTCTTTATCTTAAGAAATAAGAATCAGTTGCATAAAATAGTAACTTCAAAATTCTGTTACTATGGGGGATAATTACACTGTTTCCCGTTACTTTCTTTCCTTTTCAAAGAACAGTTGTTGTGGAATTAACGGTCCAGAGGATTGGTATTATGCTCAGGTGAAAACTGGAGGTGCTAATCAAATGCAAATGGGAATGGGAATGGAAATGAGCTATATGGGAATAGGAAGTCCAAGCACTGGAAAATGTCACTTGACCCCACGTAATTAGTTAATTAATTCATCATCAATAATCATCTATAAATAAAATATTTAATCAAAGAAAGCCAAATTTTTCTTCTAGCAACAATTCCTATGGGTTGCGGCAAAAAACTCTTGGAGGTAATTCGGTACACTATGGCTATTTACTGCGGCTTACTTATCCTTGAAACTGTATTTGCACTGAGTACCGCTGCTTTTGGCTGGTACTGTTTCTTTTACTGGATTGAGAAGGAAGTGATAATCATTCCCGAAGACGAAGTTTCAAATCTGATTGTGATTGAACCAGAAAGTAGCACAACAACTTTGAATAGTTCCACTAGATCCGGAAGCGTGTATGGTTCTTGGTCTGCTTTACAGAGTTCCAGGGGAGATAGCCACACTTATTTAAGACCAGCAGCAAGTCATAGTCGTTATTTGTCATTTTATCAATCCCAGGCAACTCATACCAGAACTAATCTTGATAGCCGCTATTCTTACGACAATAGTCTTAGTCGTAACAGCAGATCTAGATCTTTTTATCCTAATTCTACAAGACGACATGTAGATCCTAGTTATATATGACACACAATTTTCAAATTACCTCGGCGCGGTGCCCTCTATAGGAGGACCTCATGTGCAGTATCATTATCCAGAAGAGAGAAGTTATGTTGATAAAGGATCAGCTCTAAGTGTAACTTACTCGCAAAGTCAGTATCAAAACCATCATTCCCAACATCATCATCATCATCACACACCTGCTCAATCAGAGATTTTAACTGGGACATATTTCGGTGGTTCCCTACATCACGGGCAATACGGTCGTTCAGTACTTCCTCATCACGAAGGTAGTCATTATATAGGAGGTAGTCACCAGCACAAGAGTAAATATCTTGGAGGAAGCATTAGTAAATATTATCTTCCTCCTGTGCATCACGAGCACAAGCCAAAGAAAGAACATTCATTTAATCACATGCTTCACAAACAAGAAAAGGCACTGGGTGGAAAGGTCCTGGCAGAGATGCACGTCGATCATTCCCGGGATCCCGATCCATTGAATGATAAAACAGACACTGCAAAGGGAAAGAAAGGTCATCGGGCACATCACGCTACCATTGCTATTATAAAGTAACACATTCATAAATTATACTTGATTTCGTTCTTCTTATGGATTCATACTTTTATGCAGCTTTGGTAAATAATTTTGGTACGTTTCATTTTAGAAATAAAAAAGCACCAAAGCCGAAACAATTCTTTGGTGGACCGAAAAAAAGACACGGCCAAACAGGAAAGTTAGCAGAAGATATTCTAGACATGAGTGGAGGTGCACCAGCAGCAAAGTCTATGATTGACAATATCAATCTTCCAGTGGAACATGATCCAAACTTAACACACCAAGGATACGCAAATAAACTACATCATGCCCATAGAAAGAAAAGTCAGCTTGATCACCCGGATGCAAATCATCCCGGGCACGGACCAGTTCACCAACTTAAAAACGGAATCCTTTCTGCCCCTTCCATCGATGGAAGTCAAGCACAAAGTTTAATGGACAATGTTTTCCACCCAAAACCAAAAACTCCTCAAAGTGACCATGTCATTAAGCCTCATGACGTAGCGCCACACACTAAACATCATCACAATCCAGCCAACGATACAGCAGAGCACGAGCATCTTGGTCATCATCAGGGTCAATCTCATCATCATTATCATAACCAGATTCATTCACGAGGAAATATAGAAAGGGGGAGTATAAATTCTAATGTTTCCCACCACCACAGCCACCACCACCACCATGATCATCATAACGATACAGATGACCATCATTATCATCATCATCATAACGGAAGCCTTAAAACTCAAGTGCTTTATAAAAACCCGCATTCACTAGATTAAAAATCTTGTAAAAAGTAGATATTCTTAAATAAAACCCTCTTGGATCTGGTTGAATATTTCTCCAGAAATACAAAACCTTTTAGTAGAATGAAATGTACATGATTTATTCAAAGTTGATGAGTCAGCATCAGCTTTGTATAAAATCCTCTCAGGGGACATTCCTATGTTATAAATGAGACAACCGATCTCGGAGATTACTCAACCGATTTAAGAAATGTAAACGGTTATCTTAGTTTGAGAGACCTCTTCAAAAAAATACCGGGTATCATAACGGTAGCCTTAAAACTCAAGTGCTTTATAAAAACCCGCATTCACTAGATTAAAAATCTTGTAAAAAGTAGATATTCTTAAATAAAACCTGAATATTTCTCCAGAAATACAAAACCTTTTAGTAGAATGAAATGTACATGATTTATTAATTAAGCAGTTTAGCCTCCTTTTATACTACAGACACACATCATCCTATTAAATTTGCATGCATAAATGTCCATATATTGTACTTCGATAACAGATAAATTCAGAAGTCTTTTTATCCGTCAACTAATGCATAGAACTTTAGAAGAGTGTTGCGGGGAAAGTTGAGAAAAACATTTCTCGGAGTGAAATGGCAGTTTTGTGCTTGCTTTCCCGTCTCGCCAGCAGCAGCCAACACGATCATTTAGTGTTTCATGGAACAAGCTCTGGGAAGGAAGTGCTTCAAACTGTTGCGTTGTTCTTGTCAGTCACAGCAACGGTTGATGCTTTATTTGCATATTGCGCAAAGTGTGCCGGTATGTGATTGTTCCTCGGGGCTGTTGAATAATACTTTTTTGTCGCCTTAAGTGTTTCCTGTAGTATTATTTAAATAAATTTGTGGTGCTAAATGTGAATGTTATTTCCTTATCCAGACACGGTTGAAACCTATTTTTGCATTGACAAATCGAACGTTTTATCAGAAATTATGATTAATGTGAAAAATTTAGATTTGACTTGTTTTCGTAATTAACTTTTAATCATAGTTTTGCTATTTCTGCTAAAGTTACAGTTTAGTTGCATTCCATTGTTTCTTACGTTTAGAAGAGAACTTACTTTGTCGTTGGAATGTTTAATTTTATGTAATAAACTCAAAGTGAGCAAATTAAGAGTTGACAATAGAAGGAAAGTTATGAACACCTTCAGATACCTGCAGCTATAGCTCAAAGTTTAACCTTGACTTCATCATCTTTCCCTACAACTTATGAAACAGCATTCCTCGTTCCGTTATCAATCTCTACAACAAAACAGTTCCAAACTTTGAACTAAAACTGGAGCCTAAAACATTAAACTTACGACAGGTGTTGCACATTCCAATAGCTTCAAATCTTTCATTTATCTTTAATTCGTAAAAGGATTACTGTATTGTACAACTCCCACACATGCATCTGTAACTTTTTAATCAAAACGTATAAGGGTAAGTTTTAAATAAATATTAACAAACAGACGATCAATTAGAACGATTTTTTGAACTTTATGGGGCTATTACTGAAATCATAAATAAATTTACCCACTGCCACTACTGCGTTACCCGTGGATCGGATCTCTTGTGCATGACTCATGATGATTAGTCATCTCATCATTTCATATATTAACCTTGAAAATGTTTTCCCTCTAGATGGAATTGGAGAGAGATGAGCGTTATAAATTATCTCTCCCCTCGAGCCTGATAACTTTGGAAAGAGGATAATATGCGTAGGCCAGAGAAAAGTAAACTATAAACTATCAAACCAGAATTGAACAATTTCTTCAAGCCAAACATTTACATCAGCATCCAAAAAATCTAATTCAAAAACATTTCAATCTTAATACTTTTTTGTAGCAATGAATATAGTCTTTGAAACATATTTTCAACACATTGTGTACAGAAAAGCGTTAAAAGGCGACTAGTGATGAAACTAAAGTTTTGATTTCTCTAGATTATTACACTACAAAAACTGACTGACTCATACATTTTGTGGCATCCACGGTATGTCAATGATACTGATTGCTATCGCCATCGTCAATCATTAAGTCTTTTTTGCTTTTGTTATAAATCGTTCTACTTGGCTAATGACCAAGAAGAAGAATGCGTAGAAAAAAATTGAAGTAAAAAAACAGAAGAAGTTTATTTATTATTTTTTGCGACCTAGCTTTTTTCCTTCCTCTTTCCTACTTTATATTTATTACCCACCTTCTCTTCTCATAAAATAATGACGAGAAAGAATATGCAGAGAGAAAGATATTAAGCCTGCTTCTCCTTACCGGCTCCATATGGCTAAGCTTTCTTTACTAAATTGACCCAGTATTGGAGTGTCATAATCATAATCATTGTCTGTCATTCATGTCATTTAAGACGGGATATATTGTCGTTTAAAAACAACCTGAAAAGTGGCTCGTTAACTACGTAGCACAAGGTTAACTAAAAAGTAAGAAGATTTGTGCACCTTTCTTTTCTCCTTTTTTGAAGCACAGATCTCTTATTTCCTTTGTTTCATATGAAAGCTCCTTTTTTACTTTTCTCTACTTTTGCAAATACTTCGTTTTGGTATTCTACTTTTTTAACGATACGTTTCATATCCATTTCCAAGCACAACAAAAAAATCCGACATCAATGTCATGCTGTATTTTTGCAGAAAAAAATAATCAGGCTGTAAGATAAGCCTCCATTTTAATCAACAATGACAGCATTTTAAAATTCTTTTAGATTGCCATTATTGAATCAAGTTTTTATATAAAGGCCATTTTGGTTATAAAAAGTAATATGCCAAGCTTATTTAGCGGAACGGATTTAGTGTGGAAAACATTCTCCGTTTTCCACGTTGCAGGCCAGACGCTGTCAATTCTTCTTTCCCTTCTTCTTCAGGTCAATATCTCGAACCGTTCTTCTCACACGAGTTGAATGTGATCGTCTTTTGGTTACCTCTTTTCATATAAAGTTCTTTTTAAAAGTGCTTCATTTTTTGGCACCAAGTCTTAATTTTTTATTCGATTAGGTGTGTGGTTTATTCCACCTCAATCTATACACCGACATCTTCATGTCAATGGCTATGTAACTATAGTGACATTTTATATAGAAATATTTTTTGTGTGAAGATGCTTTATAGATGATTGTACTCCAAATTAAAAAACAAGAAAGCATTATAGCAGCCATTAAAATATGTGTAGCAATGATGATGGTCTTGCCAAAAAGTCATTAGTCTCAAAAATTACTCAAAGCTTAAATGAAGTGGATTAATTTTGAACCAAAATTAAAAACAAAGTTTATCTTGAAAATTTTATATTTGTTTTTTAAAATGGAATTATGCTTTAATGTATTTATTATCATAAAAATCATAAATAAAACCTTTCCAGATTTAAAAATCATTAACATTCAACCTGCTGGGTGCTTTTTACATTCTGAAAAGCTTTTTCAACTTGTCTAGAAGAGAGTGCCGGTAGTAGTCAGTGTGTGGTTGTGTGAGATGAGAGGGAAAGTAATAAATATTTTTTTCAACTGACTTATTCAATTCATTTTTTGCCAGAAGAATTAAGTAGGTGATATGTACTTATTCAAAACAAGTTGAAATATATTTATATCCAACTTTCTTTTTGACGTAATATTCTTAACAGGAAAATTCATTTCATGAGACATCATCAAAATAGTAATACAAGGAAAGATTTCTGTGTGAATGTCTTCCTCTGCTGAAATATCTATCACACAAGCATATCCTCATAAAAATCCTAATCGTCTTTGTAGATATTTTGTACATGAATTTCTTCAAGTCACCATTAAATTGTGTTTTGGCAAGACTGTATAGATTATATAAGAAAGAAAAAAGGATGATTGTGTTGTGATATTGATAATAATGATGATAACATGACTCTAGTCATATCATTAACAGTATGTTCCCCTTTCACTATATTATCTATAGAATGGGGTACTCCTCATCTTCCTATCTATTTATCTATCTACCCAACTTCGATTCCTTTCCTTAATTCCTACATTCACTTGCCGACGTTTCTCCATCCACGGAGAAAAATGGCTTTTTTGTGGAGTTGAGTTACAAAAAAGTTAAAAATAGACAAAAGACCTTCCAACTTTTTAATGTACTAGTGCCACTACCACGTTATACTACTTCTACTACTGATATATCGCATAAAAATCGTATCATAATAGTAGAAGTTGTTGTATCTTCGTCAATTGCTTTTTGTGACAAACTATAAACTACACGAAGCGAATTTTGCATTTTACTTTTGAATGCTTTTACAGAGGAGGAAAAAACGGAGAGAGACAGAAGAAGGAGGATGATTCGTTCGTGTGCATAACCGTAACTTCTTTAAATGAGCACACCTCCCTCCCTTCACTTTTTCTTCTGCAAGAAAAGCAGCAACATGCAGCAAAAAATGTGTTTCCAAACATTGAATAAGTATTCTGTGTACACTCATAAAACTAAGAAAAACAGTTAGTTTAAAAAGCTTTTCATTCTACATTTCGGCTTCCAAAAAATATACATATAAAGACATTATTATCTATGAACAAGGCTTCAAACCTATTGGACAAGTAAGACTTTATAGATGTGCAATAATAATTACTACATGACATGATGATAAAATACTCGTGGATGGTCCGCAATATTAGATAACTCTATTAAGCTGTATAATATTTCATTATGAAATTACATTTCACAAATGGAAGCAAAATTCAATTTTCATTTGGCTATGAAAACAAACTTTTAAAAAGATTTTTTCAAACAGCTACACAAGAAAACTGTAAAGATAGCTCACGTCTGTGTCTTTGATGTTTTGTTTTACTAACAAATATTATCTTTTCTAAACATTAACCTTTTTAGTTTTATATGGCCATTCGGTGATAAGTAGTACCTATATATGTGTACATAGTTTACTGTATTTTGTCCAAAAAGACTCATATAAACACACACATCGTTCAATTCAAGTTATATAGTAGCACATGTGTATGTTCACAAGCCAAGTAGCAGGTTACAATTCAAACAGCTCGAAAGACATAAATCTAAAAAGTCGTCAGTCAGAAAAAATCCAAATGGGAATGTAAGGTAGTTCAGGAAGAAGCAACTATTTGGAAGAAAAGGTTTCGGAAATGTGCTTCTCTTACGGTTGCGTTCTTGTTTCGTCTACCACTTTGGCATTGCCAAAAAAATGAGCAAACAGCAGTGGCAGCGGTGCATTAGTATTATACGGCATGTAGGCAGAACGAGGATAGACGAAGAAAAATATAGAGAGGGACATGAATGATAAGAACTGTTCGAAATCAAATACAAGAGTTTTTTGTTAATGACAATATCCACTTATTTGTCAGACAAAGAGGAATGGGAGAAGAAGAATAAATAGGGAGTGTAATCTAATATCGGAGCAAAATATGGTGGAGCATTCCTTGGGTGATCCAGCATTTGGGCAGATTTTTTAAAATGATTAGGTATATGTATGGAACTGAAGAGAAAAATTAAACTTTTTTATTATGATCTACATACACCGCATAAGAAAGTAGACAAAAAACTCTTTGGCTTGCCATCACATCGTTCAAAAAAGTACCTTAAATCGCATATTATAAAGTTATAAAATTCCAAGTTTTTTTTCTTTTCATGCTTGTCGTGTGCTTCTTTTTTAATTACCATCGGCAGCATGAATTGCTTCCTAACGTGTACTTACACTTTTGCACACCAAAAGAAAGCTTTATAGGGAAAAGAAAAATCTAATACTTTTGATATTTATTACGTAACATGCAAGCATTCATTATAAATATAGGGGATGAAATACAGACCACAAGTCTACTCTTGCTGTTTCTTTCGGTTTGCTATGCTAAGAGCCTTTATTATTATCAACCGGAAAACTGTCACGACGCAAGCCTCATGCCAAAACTTTTGTAATCCAATATTAAACCATATTTTTATGCATGTTCAAAACACATAACAAAAATATTTTAACTTTAAAATTTGGAACGGAAACGGAAGAAATGTTTTCAAGTTTTATAACAAATGTGCTTATTAAAATGAAATCTACAGTGAAATAGTGGATACCGTTGTCCATGCGCATTGTCATTTATCACATTACGCAAAATGTGTGTTTTATGGCACTTACTAAAAACTAAAGTTAGACTAAGAAGAATTGGCGTAAATAATTATTCTGCCTATAGACCTACAGGCCATTCACTAAAGTACGTATTTACCTATATCCACGTTTATCCTACTTTAAACAAGTCACATATTCCAAAGTTACTTTTTCCTAAGCTTGTCTTCTTAAAAATTTGCAGTGCAAGTCATGAAAACTTCATTAATCATTTTTAATTTACGTAATTGTAATAAAAGCTACCTTGACATGTAAACAGTAAGCTGTATTTCAATCTGGCTTGAAGATGCAAAACAAATGCCTACTTCTCTAGACGCATTTATTTGTAGAAAGTAAGTAAACTTGTACAGTTTAATTTATGTCAAAAGTGACAAGTCAAACATTTTCAAACAAACTCTAATTTAAATCATGAATTTATTAACGTGATACAATCAAATGGGTAAAACCGTTTACACGTGAAGCATAATTTAATGGATGTATGATTTGTCATATTCCGAACTTCGGTTTGATGACATCTATTGAACCGATATTTTAAAATTGGTATGTGCTGCATACGGTTAAACTATTTAAAGGTTTTTGTCCTCA
>JAANSO010001352.1:0-17600 GCA_036507315.1 Lepidocyrtus fimetarius | reverse complement strand
TAGCTCTTTTCTTTATGAAATTGTCCATGTCAGATAGACCCTTTTGTTTTTGGCCAGAAATGTAGATAGACCCTTTTCATGTTGGCCACTTTTGTAGATGACTCCTTTTCACTTATCGTTAGCCAGGACGATTTGTTAACTATTTCACTTTTATAAACGGAGGTTGCTCTATCAAAAGAACTGGCAATAAAATGTTTATTGTTTATTGTTAGTTTATTTATACATTTATACAAGTAGATAGTTTTGCGTTGCGCAATGTAACTAACTACTCCGACCATAATGAGAAAACAAAGATAGGTTCTTAATTCTTTGAAAAGAAAGTTAAATTTTCAATTTTTCTAACTATTCGTTAGTGCGAGGATTTTTGTCTAACCAAAGAGAGAGTCATTAAACTGAGTGAGGCGAGGCTCACTGTTTTTGTGAAGTTGAAGAACTCATAGGATATCACAACAATGAAGCATACATCCTTGTCTATCCTGGCAAAACTTAATTACTTTTTCCACTTTTCTCAAATTCAAAGTCAGCAATAAGTTTTTTATAGAAGATATAAAGTTTAAAAGTAGGTAAACTTTGAACATCAAATTTTGGGTTTAGTCAGTGTGCTTGGTAGTGGTAGTAGCAAATTGTTGGGAAAATAATTTTTTAAGAAATTCATTTTGCTAATGAAATATAGACTATTTCAAAAGAAGGCGGCTGTAAACCTTCATCACAATTATTAAGCCACCAACATCAGGATTTAGTTGATAGACCAATTGCAAGAAAATCTAGCCGCGTGGCCAAAGTCATAAACAAACCAATGATTGAGCTACCTTTTACCTTTTAAGTTCTCATATTTGGAAAATGGGGCAGTGATTTGTTTGATGGTTATTTAATTCCATAATTTTTACTCGAGTTGCAAAAAATACACCTCTTTAAGTAAAAACGTTAGCGTTTGTCAGATAAAAGAAACGATAATAACTATTAACGATAAAGAAAAGGAAAGCGAATGCGAAAAGTTAACTGATTTACAACATTATTTTTCTATAAGCAAGTGAGAGGACAAAGGAAACGTTCACACCATTTGGTGGGGAATATTTTTTAAATCTGCACAAAAGGCGAAACTTTCACACAAGGAAGAAGAAACAAAAGAAAAAACGAGCAATTGATTTGGGAAGATAATAAAAAAGGATTGCTTTTGGCTGTTCGGTGGACAGCTCCAGAATAAGAAAAAATACTAAAATTTGTGCCCTGTCATGTTTAAGTCATCGGCCCAAAGCTCTATCTTCATTTCTGTCGATTTTTACCGTCCGCTTGCAAAAATGGCTACTTATGATGTGAAGAAAGTAATAAAACTTTCATTGTATTTTTTATTAATGCAACAAAAGTAAATGCGGAGCAGCGTTTTGTCACTTTATGCATTGGTTGAAAGCAGATAGGAAACTGACTACGTGGAGAAAAATGCACTGAAAAGGGTTTAAAACAAAAAAACGTGACTGATAGAAAGCTGCAGCTAGAAAGTTTATAAAGAAATTAGAAGAATAGAAATATTGTGAGTAATTTAGAGTGCGAAGGAGAAAGCAGTAAAGGCGTTTTGAAACTAGTTGCTTGTGTTCAAATAGTTTTCAATATATAATATTTCCGATAAAACAAGCGCTGCAAATATAAATAGAGAATTCAGAATGGCATTTAATTAAAAAAGTAATTCTTGTCATAATATTTGTGAAATCACGACCTTAAATAATTTTAAAGTATATTTTGCTAATAACATAATCAGATAATTGTGGATCACAGTCAGGTATAAAGTGTGTCAATTCGCTAGAAGCGTAATATTTTACACACTTATTCTCTGGTATTCTAGCTTTAAAAAATGCCAATTTTTAGCTGCCGAATCCATTTGGTCTCTGAGATATGCAAGATTAAAATTTGCAACTTTACCATAATTAGAAACACGTGATAAGAAAAGGTCTGCAAATACATTGCTTAAAATGTAAACCGTCGCGTTTCCCATTTCCTTATTTTTTGGCGCTTAATCTTCATTCCAATAAAAAATGAATCAAAATGCACTTTGCGTAAAGATGTGAGATTTTAAATTTCTAAGACTTTACTTTTGACCGAAATGAAGTTGAAAAGGTTTAAGTTTCCTTGAAATGGAAAGGCAGTGATGGTGATTTGTAGATCATTCAAAAAAGGAGCGTGCCAGGTTTATTTTCTTTCTTCGCTTAACTTTTTCCGCAGATATGTAGAAAGTATTCTGTTCAAGTCTCATATTTTGGTTTATGAGGTTTGAAGTTCGATAAAGTCTTCGGTTTATTCTTCTCCATGGCCTTTTTATTTACAAGAGGAATTTCCAAATATCTTCTCAACCAGGTCAATGAAACAAATAAAAATTGCTCAAGTTTTTATCAGAGTAGGCTTTTTGCTAACGGAAGCTGTCTAAAGAGTGAAGGAAATGATTTCCAAACTTCAAAGGGATATTTGACTAAAGCTGATTCTGAAAGGTAAGCTCCAACGATTCCCTGGAAAAAAATTGAAATCTAACGACAGTTTCTTTTTTGTTTCAACTTTCAGAGCATTCTTTAATATTAACTTCTTTCTATCTTCTTCAGTATTTCTAGATTCAAACCTCCGGTTTGTATGTATTTTGAAATATCGTAGAAAATTTAAGGCGTCCAGTTGAACAGTAGCGTTAGTTATTTCAGAAAAGTTTAAAATGTGATGAAAACTGTCATGAATTAAAAACTGAAAACATGTAAAAACTTATCTCACGTCAGTGACAGTTTTATCACCACACAACGTGCATTTTTTCTGTTGATTTCATCGGAAACCAAGGTTTAGAAATAAAGGAGAATAGATAAAACAGGGAAAACGACTAACGAAAACCAGGAAAGGAATATGAGTGAACATTTGACACATTTTCTTCATTTGATTATTTGTGAACCTTTCTGAGAAAAAAGGGAAATGAGCAAGAGATCTAACTACTCTTCCAAGTAAAGTGAATAAAAATTATTTGAACAGCGTGTATCTTAAATTGCTTCATTTTTCCTTTTAATTGTTGTTTTCCTACACTAAATATTTGAAGAACTTGTGATCTTCGTATAGATAAAATATGAACAAGAGAAAAACGGAGAAGGTTGTTGCATTTTCCATTGTACTCCAGCTGAGGATTTTATGGCACGTGACATGGATTGAAAGAGTAAATAATTCAAGAATATTGGCTCCAAGAAAAATAATCTTTTTGTCTTTTCTTTCACTTGGCTTTCCTAACAAATTGGCAAGTCTATTTCTGAGATAATGAGTATTTTCCAAGAAAGGAAAATAACAAACGAAACGATACACAAATAATAATTGAGCATCAGACTGTTTTCCGCTTTTTGACTCCAATTAAAAGTTCTTTGGATGGTGATACCAAGCATCTAACTGTGAACTGCAAGCTTAGCCATGCTTATCCTAGTAAACCGAGTTTGATTTGCGTATTATTACAATCACATATTCATCCCATGTTTGCTTCTTTCCTAATAAAACTTCATCCATTTCATGTAAAAGCTTCCAAATAAATAAAAATACAACTTTTCTGTACAAGTAGGGTTTTCTAACGTGCGTTAATTACGGCGTGCGATAAAACTCGATTGCGCGTTAACATCGTTAAGCTTATCGTTAAGCTCGATAATGATCGGTAAGCAACAATGCATGTAGAAACGGGGTACTTTGAGTGGCGCGAGTTTCAAACTTTGTATGCTTTGTATGAGTGCTTTCTTAATTAATGATCGATAAGTTCGTTAGTGATCGTTATGAGGCTTACCGAGCCCTTCTCGGTTGTGTGTATTACGCAGTGCGCGTTACGAAAACCCTATGTACAAGTTACTGAACATGGTATTATATTATATTGCAGGATTGCTGGTTTTTTCAAACATCAATTGCTTTTGATGCACTTGGCCTTTTCTTAAAAGTAAATAAAAGTTTATTTTAAGCCTGGGCTTGTTGGAATGCGGAAAATATTATACATTATCCGACTTTCTAATTTCAGTCTGCAATGTCTTTAAATATTTTAATTTAAAAAGCAATTTAGCTTAATGTTAGATGTTCGGTGCCCCTACTATGAACACAAACCAAAGAAATTACAAAACAATTTCAAGTATTTACGAGTTTTTAAATGATTTATTCTAAAAAAAATTAATTTAATTTTAGTTTATACTGTTTTATAGGCAAAGGAATATTTTGATACGCTAATCTTTTATTTTATGAAAAAGCAAGTTGCTTTCCATTGAAGCATAATTTTGAAAATAAGTTGTAACCGGATTTCCTCTCCATTCTCTTTAAACTCTTTGATTACATTCCCGAAGTAAAACTTTTTCAAAGAAAAGGATACAAAAGTGGAAGAAGTTTGGGATGGCGCAATGTTGCCAACACACGCAGCAAACAATGGAAATGTTTTTCGTCCGTTTCTTTGAAAACAAAGCGATTAGCAAAAAAAATTAATTAAAAAAGGCACCCTCAAAGAACAATGGGGATGCTAAAAATCAAAACGATCCTCACGATCCGTTTCCTGCAATATTTTGTTATTTGGCAAATAGCTGCCAAAATCAAAGTCCGAATAAGAAGCTTTTTAACAAAAATTAATACTTCTTTAATATAAAATCAAAAGAGGATTTGCAAGGGATGGAATTAACTATCAGTTAAAGTGACAGTTTGACAATAAAAACATTATGTTTAAACAATCATTCTCGAAAAATCAAACAGTCGCTTGTTAGTGAAAAAAATGTGAACAAAAGAGGATATACTGAAAAATCAAAATTCTATACGACTATACCTCCTTTAAATATTTTACAGTAACATTTGGGGTGGTTGGAAATATATGTCATCTAAAGCTTAATCTGTTAATACCATGAAACAAAATCAATTACAGGAATACTTATATCGTTGTTTCCAAAGTGTAAATATAAAATTTTTGAAATCCAAACAAAACATTAAACTACGCAAAAGAGCTTATTATGTTTGTTGTACTTGAAGGCGAGAATATTATTTACAAACAACTCTAAAGTAAAATTCCAATTATTAGACGGACGTCGTATAGTCTAGTTTTTATTGTGATCCCCGTAAAACCTGACTTGAGATTCCGTTTTAAAATGAGGACAACTTTAAATTCAGAGTTTGTTTTCTACCTTTACAATCCACTTCTCAAAATCAGAATTAAAAACGAAACAAAATCCTTTCTGAGATTTGTGTTAATAAACCGGGGAAAGCTATAAAGGGCTTTAAAAATAACTATAATATACTTTTTATTCCACTACAATACTGCGTTTTGCCGGGACGGAAAGGTTGAAAGTTTTTCTTACTGGTAATAATCTAGCGTAGTGGAACTGGGGGAGAAACTCCGATTAAAATTGTGTGAATGAAAAATTACTAAAAGGGGAACGGAATGGGTATACAAATTTGATCGTTATCCCTTTCTTTCTCTTCAGGATTTGAGAATGGAAAAATGAAAAACGGAAGTTTTCTTTCAAGAAATTATCATTCTGTTTTTGCCATTAACTTTTTTTGTAATAAAATTTAGATTAAAAGAAAACTTTTGTTTCTACCTGAAATACACCTCCAAACCTTCTTTTCGTAAATTTCCCTTCTCTGTTTTGCGTAAATGAATTAGTTGAGATGTTTTTGTAACCAAAACGCTTTTATTTTACACATACCTTTTTAAGTTATATTTTTAAATTAGTGTGTTATTGTATCTGATTGACTGACAAAGCAAACTATCCGTTTTTGTGATAGTCGTTGATTTGCTATAGCTATGCTATATTTTTTAAATAAAATATGGAGCAAGTTATCATTCATTATTTTAAATTAAAATATTTTTATTCTTTAAAAATCATCTTTTAGTTTTCCAAAGTATTTTACAGCCAGTTAACTTACCAATTTTACAGCTATTTTTTTTAGGTTTTAAAAGGTTTTTGAACAGCTTCAAAAGTTCCCACCGACAGGATTCTTGAAGTCATTTTTGTCAAAGCTTTCCAAAAGAATAAGCAAAATAGAGAAGCTTTTTGTACAAATTGTAAAAGTAGAATATCGCAATAGGAAACAATTTGCAGGCGTCCTATTCTTTCCAAAATTCAGGGTATCTGTAGGATTGCTATATTCTCGGAGCGTCAATCACTTTTGATGCTCCTGATCTTTTCTGATGTTTATCTCGTTTTTAGTGCACTGACCTGTTTATAGTTCTTTAAGTGAAAATAAATGCTTATAAGAAGGTTGGAAGGATGCTGGAATACTGACATTGTTATAGATTATCCAATTTTCCAAATCAAACCTACAATGCCTTTAAATATTTTAATCTAATATACAACTTTGACAATTGACCAGATACAAATTGGAGGAAGTTTGGAGATAACCCAAAAAATACAAAATACATATTATTAGTAAACTATTTGATGCAGTTTTTGAAATTTAAAAAATATTTTAATTTTAGTTAACCCTGTTTTACAGGCAAATGATTATATTTTGATACGCTTATCTTTTTATATTTGAAGCTCGTTGATTTCTATTGAATTTCAATTTAAAAATGAGTTGTAAGCGGATTTCTTTTCCATTTTTTTAAACCTTTGATTACATTTCTCTAGCAAAATTTTTTCAAAGAAGATGATACAAAAATTTGAAGGAGCTTGTCGTGTCGTGGGGTCTACAATATCTTTTGTTGGTTACTCTAAAGGTAAATAACAAATATTATCTTTCAGTTTTTACTGTGATCTCGTAACAGTAAACCTGAGATCCCGTTTTAAAATGAGGACAACTTTAAATTCAGAGTTTGCTTTCTATCTTTACATTCGTCTTCTCAAAAACAGAACAGAAAACAAATTCTTTTCTGAGAAACGTGTTCATCAACTAGTGAAATTTAATAAATTTCTTGAGAAATAGTCTAACAAAAACTCTATTACTGTTTCAAATTGTGTGAATTAAAAATTGTTTAAAGGGGAATGGAATGGTCTTAAAACTTTCATTATTGTTCTCCTTCCTTTAAGATTTGAGAATGGGGGAGAAACAGATGAAAAGTGGATGTTTTCTTACAAGAAATTATAAATGTTTTCGTTATTAACTATATTTGTAATAAACTGTGAATTAAAAACTTTTGCCTCTACATAAAATTAAACTGCAAATCTTCTTATCGCATGCTTTTCTTCCTTGTTTTCCGGAAATGAGTTACAAATTGAGTGGTTTATGCAACCCAAACGAGTTCATTTCACGGATAACTGTTTAGTTGCATTTTTCAATAGATTGGTACGGCAGATCTGATTTACTAACAAATCAAACTATTTGTTTTTTATAATGGTCGTTGAATTTACGACCATGATTTTTAAAATAAAGTATTGTGGAGGTTATCATAGCTTGATCAAATATTTTTATTCGGCTGAAAACATTGTCAAAATAGTTCAATGTTATAAAATTATTTAAGTTAACAATTGTAATGATATTTAGGTTTTGAATGTCTTTGGTAGACGTTTCAGGTTTAAATGGCTTTAGGCTAGCTTCAAAAGTCCACCCAACAGTATTCATAAAGCTTTTCTTGTACAAAGAACGCATTTAAGTAGTTAACAGCTTGTCGCAGGTTCGAAGTTGCTGGTAACATGCATTCCAGTGTAAATTGAAACCGTCACGTTGCAGTTGAGATTGACGGTGGGGTAGAACACTCCAAAACGGGTTGGTGAAAGCTACGGGACCCTGAAATTCAAGCGAAACGCAAAGAGAAAACGTGTTATCTCCGCTGTACAACCTTAACAAATTCGGAAAGGTTCAGCACATTCCTGACAAAAATGAGAAAATAAAAGTAGCTCTCTGATTTCATAACAAATTAAATTACATAGAAAAACATGTTTCCTAATCACCGTTTCTATTGTTGATGTAAATTACCCTTCATTTGCATTTTTATTTCTTTGCCATCTTAAGCTGAAATTTTATACTTATAAAATACTGATGTTTGAAATATTCTTATGTAAATGACACGTTCGTGCAATACAAGCTCCTACCTTTTAAAAATAACTAAAAACTTGACATTTGCTAATGAATAAGTCATATTAAAAACAAGCCTACAACACGGAAGCAAACCGTGATGGCTGCTTGTAAATAATTAATAATTTGTTACAAACATTGTTGCTCGTGAGATCAAAACTATTTTTTCAGCTGTACTTTCCAGGTATGTGTAAGGCTAAAGGTATGCAAAATTCTAGGATTATTTTACCTGAGGGTTTCCGCTCCTCTCCTTCTTTTGCAGCTTTTTAACAATTACAATAAACGAACTGTAAACGTAAATTTTAATAAAATTAGTGATAATTGTCATATTGTATCTAACGATATTCAGACTGGGCGTATCGTATGTTTTATTAAAGGCAATAAATCTGTCAAGTAAGGAACAGCAGAATAATAAAAATTAAAATGTTTGCTAACTTTTCACTTGAATGAAATTAAGTTATCGAATGGCTGCTAACCTGCTTCTTTCATCGAGTGTCAAATCAAACTCCGGGTTAAACAAAAACGATTCAAATCTTTGTGAAAAGGCTGAAGAAATTAAACAGCTTGCTGAGCTTCGCGATCCGCAATTAGCTCCGTCACTAACAAAATAAAAATAAAATTACAGTTGAAAAGGTAAACGCCAATAAAGGCTAAATTTAACAAATACATTTGTCGTAGAGTAGATTTGTTTGTGGTTGTATTTGAAAATATGTGTCAATAAATTATAAAAAATTATTCGGGCTAATTCTTTATTAAAATGAGAGAAAAGTTTTCTTTTAAAACTGCCACATGATTTTTAAATATTTTAAAATACTTACACTCCACCAATTTAACCCGAACCTATGCAATATACAAAAGATCAATTGAAGAAAAAGTGGTTTCCACAAAGAAAAATAATCCTTAAAAAGCAATATCAATTGTTTACGAGACACTTTTCCTCTTTTCTCCCACACAATTCTATCGTTTTTGGAAATGCAAATGAGATGAAAAGGAGGACACCAAATCTGTTATTGACAACAACTGAAAATTTGATTGGAATCCATCTGCCGTTTGAGCTCATTAAAAAGAATCTCAGAATCTGAGAATAATTTAAGTCAAAACTAATTAAAAATACGGTTAATGTCGCTTTGTTCCATGTTGTCAAAATAATTTTTAACTTTTGCAAAACAGATTTATAGTTCCGCGATTAATTTTTAAAGACCATTCTGGTTTACTTACCTCTTTTTCATTGTCTCAATTTCGAGTTATATTGTCCAGTTTTTTGCTGAAGTTAATTAGTCAACATACATTTTACCTCTAAAATGTATTTAATTTTTTATACAGTTTTGTTCTGACATAAAGAATAAAATCCAAGAATTTACTATCGTTAAGTCCAAATATGTTGTTCTCATATTATAGATTTTTTCTCATGATTTCATCATTTCCAATTCCTTATAGTTTTAATGGGTTTGCTCAAGAAATGCTAAATCTACTTCATTTCATCATTTTCTTGAAAACTCCGGGATTCAGGCATGATTTTTCTGTGATACGTTCTTTTACTTCCCCCAAAAAATGGAAAAACATTTTCAACATAATTCGGATTATGAACGATTTCAACCGAAGGCAAGAGAAATAAAAACTTGTATGGATTTCATGTGAACTTTGATTATCACCGGTTTCTTGCAAAGAAAATAAACTTTTATTAAATAAAAAAATCTTTGTAAACAATAATGAAGCCCGCGTGGGATAAAAAGGATTATATTCGAACTGACATTTCTTAAAACACATTTGGCTTTGCACATGAAATATAGCAATTTCCAATTCCTTTTTCACAAGCTAACTAGCAAAAGAGAAAATTTCGGATCTCACAAATGGCCTCCGAGCATTAGAAAAGAAATGGAGAAGGTCGTCGGAATTTCCATTATATCCCTCCTAAGAATTGTGTTGAGAAATGGCGTGATGTACCCGGGAATTTCTCAATTGTCTTCCTTCAAGGTATGATTCTGGAACTACTTTTACGTATGCTTTAAATAACTTATAAAGGAATTTTGCATGTCCCGATTTTTAACCCTTTTATTTATTTTTACGTCTTCACAGATACACTCACACAAACACACTAACGAAAATCCTGAAGGGATTCCGTTAAAATTATTGAAAGTAAATTGTTATGTAATAATAAAAGTACTTTGCTAAAAGAGAATGTTTTTGAATAATTTCTTATATAAAGATACTAGATAATTACAATGTCATGTTATTGTGCCAACCTGTGTGATTACTTTTTTAGAAGGGGAGAATGTTCTTTGGGACGCATTGTTGCGTTCATTTAAGGCATGAGCAACAATGCGATAGTTGACCTGGTTGTTGCTGCAAAATGCCAGAATAGGTGAGCGACAGCAACTGTGGCTCGTATTCCTTTATCTTGTGCAACAACCTTGTCAAGTTTCGCATGATGATTTATCATGACCTGTGTGTAATTAAGAAAGGGAGTGGACGTGATAGTACCACTCGATAATTGTATTGCGCGTAGCATGCAACGGCAGAGTAAAATACTTCCACAGATTTTGCTCGAGGGAAAGCAAACTTTGTCATTCTCTACTAAAACAAGTTTTCCAGCACTAAAATGAAGCCATTCACAAGTGGGTAAACACGCGTTGCACAAATACAAAAGTTTTAAAATTTTTTAGAAAGTTTTAAAAGGTTTACGACCAAAATTTTAAGTTGGGCTTATGTTAGGTCATGATTATAAGATTATAAAAATAAAACTCATAATGCGTCTGGTCAAACAAACAGTTGAGTCCACGATTTATTTAATTTCTTTTACTGAAGTGCAAAGAGGACAAGAAGTCGAGATATTCCCCAGTTTCTCTCATTTGGTCTCTAATACTATTTGAAAATCTATGGATAATAAAAATTACTTTGATATTCGAAAGGCGAGCAAATACAGTTATGCATGATTTTTTCTGATTTTCCCTGGATGATCTCTGGATGATCAAATTACGCAATCAGTTGTGAATGAGTAATAAAACACCGTTGTGATTTTTTCCAAATTGTTAAGTAGGTATTTAAAAAGGTTAATTATTTCAACCTGAGAGTATTTAAATTAATAAATTCAGTAAACCAAGTGTTTTATAGCTACTGCTTAGCAGTAACTGCTACAAACAAGTCACTTAACTTTAGTTGGTTTCCTTTTTGCCCACATTGTTTTTGAAAAGTTTCACTGCAAACAAAGGATGAGACTGTTTAAGCATTCAATAATGTACTTCTTCCAGTTGAAGCCAAATTTAATTTGATTAGTTTTTTTATCGTTTGAAATTTTAAACCATCTAGGATTCTTGGAATCTATTTTAAAGAATTATAAATGTTCAAATGCTTTAATAGTCGGCAGTTAATTTTTTGCATTGTTTTCATTTGTAAACCCTTAATTTCATTTTGTAATTTTTAAGCAAAACAACAGATATATCGTCCTGGCCATTGGGAAAGGTGTGATCTTTTGACGTAGCTGAAATTAAAATTTGCTTTCAGTTGTAGTGTTTTAAAAGAGGAAAGGTGCTATCTGACTTTGGCGCTCCCGCGATTTTCAATTAAGTCGGGGTTGACAGATAGCAGTGATATAAATACAGGAATTTTTTACAAATCGATTGCTTTTTTGCTTGTCAAATTTACAAACAGTTTTAGGCAATGAACACATCTGTAAGAATTTGAGCTTTTACATTAGTTTTTATATTTTGAATAGCGTTTTACTTCAGGTTTATTAATTTTCCATTATGCTTTTACTACTCTTGCAAAAATGATTAGTCTTTTAGAACCTAGAACATAGGGTAAAGAACCTAGTTTGTCAGATGAAAGGAACGATAACAACGATTAACGATAAAAAACGGAGAGGAAATACGAAAAGTTATCTGCAAACTTGATTTACAAGAGCAGCTTGGAATAAGCAAGTGTGAAAATGAAAGAAAAGTTCACAACAAACTGTGTTTCTCTGTAAAGTATGGAAAAGGATAATATTTTCTACACAGGAAAGTGCCTTGCTTTTCCCTGTTTGCCGGACAGCGCGAGAGTAAGAAAAATTAATAAAATTTGTGTCGCGTCATATTTAAGTTTTGGCTCAGAGCTTTATCTTCATTTCTATCGATTTTTATCATCCACTTGCAAAAATTGCTACTTATGATGTGAAAAAGTAATAAACCGGAAAACATAGTGTTTCATTTAGTTTCCTTTCTGTGCTTTGCTAATACTTTGATTTGGCTGAACCTCATTCCCCGCGTATTTCCTTTCTTCCATCGTATACTTTGCAAGATATTTTTCCAAACTCTCTACCGGATGCTCAGGTCATTTGAACTGAAGCGGTTCAGCCTTCTTGAGATTAACTCTGCACAGCGCTGCTCTGACAAGCAAATGTTTTGCAAGGGGACCCCGAAGAATTCTCGCGGCACTTCTCACAATAAAAACCTCCCACTGCTCACACATCATCGTAACACCCTTCGGGCGACCCTCACAAAGTTGACACTTCACCCCCAATCCTGTGCTTTCCACAAACCTTTCCAAAACACGTTTAATTATGCGCTCCGTTCTCATCAAAATAAACCGTTTTCCTACACGAAGAACGCTCAATAGCTCGATCGGTGGAAATAACAACCCATGCATGCCCGAATTCTTCTCATAGCTTTCAAGTCGGGAGGAACGGAGAACAACCCTGGAATCCGTCTCACTCAAACCACTCACTTTGTCTGATTCATTTGCTAAGAAATTGGAGTTCCAAGAAGAACCGGAGTCACTTTCAGAGTAGGAATTTGACGAAGATTGATGATGAGCAGTGGCTGTTCTAACGATTATGTGATGACTATTTTAATGATGTTGTTGAACTATTTGTAGGATTGGAACTAGCCGATGGATTTGCCTAGCACAATTTAACCACGTAGAATGGTTACACGGCAGGAGATCGGAATTCAAGGAACTGCTTCTGCAAGATGTGCAAATTCTTTGAGTGTTACTAAAACCCACCAATTAAGCCTCATCCATTTAAATTCTGAGTAGGTTAGTGATTATAACCAAACTCAATGGATATAATGTTAGTAGCGAGTGTACGTATTTTGCTATTTTGGAATTTTTTAAGGAAATTTTACGAAAGATTGAAACCAGGAAACCAGAATGATATTTTCCTAATAAAATATTAGAATATTTATCAACTAACGACCTTAAGCAATATTCAAGTACATTTTGTAGCAACAAATGAAGATCAAAAATGCGCCCTCTGCTTTTAAATTTCTAAATTTTAAGTAAAATTGAATAACTTGTTTGCTGTTATTTTTTAAAAAAAGAAGAGAATATTAAACGTTCGCTAACCATAAAAGTCCAACTACCTGTATGAACTAAAATTCCATGTTGACCTTTCGTGACCTATTTTCTCCTCTGCGGACTGTTTCGTATAAGCTTGGAAAATTTAAAATGCTTTTTCCTGATTTTGAAAAACAAATGGCTTTGAATAAACTAACGTGGCTTCAAGTTTTCATAATTTGTCGTTAAGTAGATTTTTGCGAGGCAGGATAGAAAATTTAAAACAACAATATGGCTAAAACCCTACCTAAGTCTGATTTGAATTCTCCTCAATTTAAAAAAACAAAATCGTCGTTTGAGAAATGAGAAAGTGGCTTCTTTTCCATTTCCTCATTTTTTTCGTTTCGCATTCATTCCAATAAAAAATTTTCGAGTACCTGCCGGAGAGTTGGGAATTGGAACAATTTTGACGTAGTGTTTCCCTGATCGAAATGAATTTGGAAAGGTTTAAGCATTTCTAGAATGGCTCGTTGATCGATGACAATGAACCGTCCCATTTTCTTCTTCTTTCATCACTTCATATTTTCTTCAGAAATGATTTTTTTCATCCAAGTTACATTTTTGCAGGCTTTGTGGAATAGAAAAAAGGAAATCGATTGTTAATTGATTGGAATAGGACAGATGTGGAGAAATCTAAAGGACTTCATTAGTTTTTGTCTAACTGTGGACTCCCTCAACTGCAAATTTTTAAATTTAATGAAATTTTTACCAAACACTTATTGCTATGAGATGTAGCTAATTCCAAAATATTATGGTATATGCGAACCAGGTTCACGAGATATTAGCGTCCAAAGGTGGCAAGATTAGCCTTTAATGTTTGTTGCATGCATTTAAGAGAAAAGCTCAAGACTTGTAACTTTCATTCAATCTGAAAACCTTTTATGTTTTTTAGTGTTAATTTGAACATAGATTCTAAATCTGAAAGAATTTTTTAAAAAAGTTAAAACCTCTTTGAAATATTTAAATTTTATTGTGTAAACTTCATTGAGAATATTCATATTGAATTTTTTACCCCTTCTCTCCATTGAGCATTTATTTAGTAAACCAACCTTATCAAAATCCAGCAATCACCATGAAATACGGCCAGTTAGATAATGCAGAAATTAAATAATTGCATTACGCCCTATTTTCCCATTTTAACATAACACAAATTCTAAAGTTAGCTCTTTAAATGCTCAATCCAATGAAGGGGTAAAAATTCAATGGGATATTCTGTAATAAAGTTTACCAATATACTAATTACTAAAATTTGAATATTTCAAAACTGTTTTGTCCTTTTGAAAAAAGTCTTGCAGATTCAGAATCTATGTTAAAACAGCACCAAAAAACATATTAGGTTTTCAAAATGAATGAAAGTTACAAGTCTTGACCTTTTTTTTAAACGGATGCACATTACACATTAAAGGGTAATCTTCCTACTTTTGGACGCTAATATCTCGTGAACCTGGCTTGCATATACCATAATAATTTGGAATTAGCTACCGCTTCTAATGATAAGTGTTTGGTAAAAATTTCATTCGATTTAAAAATTCGCAGTTGAGGTAGTGCACAGTAAGGGTAAAAAGTCAACAAAGCGAATTATTGTACTTACTTTCCCCAAACCTTTTCTTCCTTTGCTTGCTAATTAGTATGCAACTTTGAACGTTAAAATAACAAAGCTGCTATAGGAATTTCATTTTGATTAATGTTTCGGGACACATTGTCACATCTCATTTGCTTTTGTTTCGTAATTAAAGATCATTTTTATTGTCATTTCCCGCGGGGAACTTTTAAGGCACAGGAAAAAATCTTTGTCATTCGAATTACTGCAAGTTTCTTATTTAAACCTTTCAAGTACTTCCTCAGTTTCTTAAATGAGTAGTTTTTACTTTCGATATTTTTAAATTCTTAAATGACTTTAATGATTTTTTTGTGCTAGCGGAATATATTTTAAATAGATGTAGCTGGAGAAATTGTCATGTTAATATCATTAAATTAAGCGCATAAGTTTTTTATTACCTTTGGAATGATTAAAAATTTGTACAACCTATTTGTGTGTGGGTTTTCTGTAATACCCTTTAATAAAAAACTGTGCATTCATCACTATTTACCTTTGAAGACAGATTGAGATTAAAGAACTTTGACATGTGTCTCTTTTCGATTGTCTGTTTCAAGCTTTTAACTTCTTTCCGAAAACATTTGCGTAGTAATGAAAACGTCAACTCAAATCTTTAACAGGGAAGTCACTCCAAAGATTTTTGAAATGTTTGCTCAAATGCGAAAATACAATTTTGCCTAAATTAACTCCCCATATCAATTTTCGTTGATATAAATACCATAATATATGACAAATGGCATTGTTCTGCATCATCATCATCATTGTGATCATCACAATGATGTTTATCTTTGGTCTTCGCTTCCATTTACTCGTTTTAAATCATAGGTATAAATAAATGACAAGGCTTGTTCACGCTAATCAATTTCGTGCCTCAATTGTCAAATTGGCAAAGGGAAGAACATTCTCTGGAAACAAGCACCAGATAACACAGCTTTCCACTTTCTCTCATTTAATTTCCGCCCACAACCATTTCTGCCACTTCAAATTAGAAAACAAGACTTGACTAGACCAACACCAAAAAGACCATCTCAACTAGTGAGTGAACTTGCAGCATCTTTCCTCGCGTAATTTTAAGGACGCCTGTTTCTGCTAATTTCAATTGGGAAAATTTAATCATCACATTCGCTTCATTTTTCAGTCATCAAAGCAAGTTCCATTTCAAGTTGAAGTCAAGATAGGAAATAGACTTTCTAGCCGAACGTAAACAGCTACAAACTTTGTAGCAATTCATTAGAGCAATTCCTTGTAAACTTTTATCGAACACGTAACTGATGATGAGAGGGCGGATTTTAGAACCTGAAAAGTTTAACAGCAAACAAATGACGACGAGGCTATTTAATCATTTAATGATGTACTGTTTCCAACTAAGGCGCAGCCAAATTGAAATTGAGAGTTTTTATATTTTAGCAATTTAAAAACTCATCAAACTAGATTATAAAAATTTCTTTATTTCTTTCGCCCATTTCTTAAATGGGCGAAAGAAATCTATGCATAACAATAAATGGTTTAAATTTTAATTCACAATTTTTTACATAATTTAGCAAACAAAGGACTGAAATAACTAAAGGAGTGCATCCACATGATTGCTTAAAGAAAAACTGGGGAAAATTTTATATCAAAATATTAAACCCTAAGAACTTTCCGAAACAATATTTTATTTGCTCGAGGATATAAACAGAAATGCAGGACATGAAAAGAGCAAAATATTAACTTCCCGTTTTGGTCCAAGATCAGTTTCTCTAAAATTTCTGGTTTCATCAATTTTTTTCGCTAGCACTGTTTTCTACATTTTGTTGCAGTATCAATTTCATCTTTACAAGATACAGATTTTTTCTGTAGCCTTTTTCTAAAACCAAGCGCATTGAATTGGTAGGAAAAAACTTTTTAATTGATTTTGTCCTTAGTTTTTTTGCAGTTCACAGATAAAACAGAATTTAAAAACCACACCAAAGTAATGATTGATTACGAGTTCACTATACATGCATATCTAGTAAATTTATTCGCCGACATGAATCTCTCATCTTGAGTATAAAGTATTTAATTTCATTTTAAATTTTCTGAGTGACGTCGTCACAAGATACTAAAAATGGAGAGTACTTTTATTAATTTTGATAGCATTTCATTTAAAACGCAAGATTGTCTGGTAATGGATTCGATAAAAGATTTAGAAAATAATTTTACTGCCGTAAGGTCTACGAAAGATTGAAAATTAGCAATATTTTTTAAACAATTGAATATCAAATGGGCTACTGTTAATTAATTTTAAATGAAAACCTTTTCTTTTTAATTAAACTAATAACAAACATAACAAATATGAACGAATTTCTTATTCAGTCCTGCAGGTTAATTTTAAATTGTCAAGTGACTTTAATGATTTTACTATATCATCAAAATACAATTTAAACAGATGCAGATGCGTCAGAAAACAAATCTTAAGTAAATGTTTTTAACTTTTAGTTTACATTGTTTCAGTTTCCTTTTTTATCTTGGATTCATGCACATTAAGGCATAATTTGTTTCATTTTGAATTCTCCAACCCAGCAATAAAACTTTAAGCTATTAAGATTGTTCTTTTACCGTCATTCTTATCACTTTTGTCCTTTTGTATTTCAAATTTTTGCTGTTTTTAATTTTGTATAATGCTTAAATGTAGCTTAAATGAAATGATTAAGAAAATATTGTACTTTTCGTTTTACATTATCACGGTTTGTTAACTCTT
>JAANSO010001351.1:0-17616 GCA_036507315.1 Lepidocyrtus fimetarius | reverse complement strand
CAGCAGCAGCAGGAAGTGTTGTCGCCTGTTATGAGTAGCTACTCTGATAGGTTCTACAATAGTATTGTTAGTGATGTGTTTAGGTCTGATTTTGAAACTCGCCCGGGTGATTACTCCAACAGGGGTAGTAGTAGTGAGTTCTGGGTAGAGTTCTTGTACTCTACATTGCCTGTTATTATTAATAGTTGGGTTGGGGTTGTTGGTGGTGGTGGTGAAGCAGGGTTAGGGAAGAAGAAGGGTCATCGGAAACGTGGTGGTGAGTTGTTTTTTGTTTGTGTACACGGTTTTTTTAAAAATAATTTTGCAATTACAAAAACTTAGTTTTCGCTATTTTTTTTGACATTGACATTATGTTAAAAAATCAGGATTTCCTTTGTTTTTGTTTGATGAGAATTAAATAAATGTGAATGAAATATACCAAACAATTCTACAGTTTTTTAATAATTCAAAACTTTGATATTTTCGTATTAATAATTCATGAGATTTGACTAACCAAAAAATATGATAATTTTGAATTGATTCAGGATACGATAAAAACCTAGGTATTGGCGATGATGATGACAAGATGAACAGAACCCGTGGGTTGGTCTTGAATGAACGGGATGTTGACAGTCTTTTAGTTATTGTTGAGTTGTTTGGCATGGTTGTGAGTTTGAGTTGTAATGAGAATCGAGTCGAGTTGGTAAGTTGTAAACAATTCGGTGGGGATTGATTTTAATTTGATGGTGATGCAATTTTGTAAGATTTGAATCTTTTTTTTTTTGTAAATAGCTCAAGAATATCCGAAAATCACACGCACAGAACTTAAATAAATACTTATTCAGTAACATGCCGTACGTAGCTCTACAGGATTCTAGGAGAAAGCACGTTGTTGAGTTGAATTTGAAATTGTTTAGTATATTTGGGGAGTTGGGGTTGTTTAGGGTTAATCTCGAGGGGGCTGCTGGTATGAAGACTAAAGTTTTGAAGTTTGTTCAAGGTAAGAAACAAGTTTTAAAAGTTAAATAATTCAAATATTAATGTTGTTAATATTTGAAACCGTTTGGTTTTTTACTATTTTTACTAGATTTCAAGAGTAAAAGCACCATAGAGCTTAACCACGTAACCCAAATCCTAGAAATCCTACGATTCGTTGAAGTCAACCAAATCAAACACGTCTGTACGGACACGGTCGTTCATTTAAGTGAGTCAGGTCACTACGAAGCAGTAACAAAGTTCTTACTCGGGATTACTAAACCAGGAACGACCGTGTTAATTAAACGGTACACTGAGCTAGTTAGCAATTTAGACTGGGGAATAATCGTCAGTGGGTTGGTTAGGTGTTGGGGTGAGAGTGGTGGTTTGAAGAACAACCGGGGTGGTTCTGACTTGGCTTTGCTGTTAGAGTTAATCACCGTTGTTAATCTAAAATCGTTATGTACTGATCGTGGGTTGAAGTTAACTGAGTTTATTCCCAAGTTTAAAGGTGAGGTAGTATTTTATTACACATTTCTATGATATTAAATTCATGAATATAAATGACTTAATTTAAATGCCGTGTGCCATTATGAACAGAACTTTTACCTACTAACACGAACCACAAAACATGGGATGCTATCTACCGTATGTTCGTGTACTCAACCGAAGGGCTAGGGTTGTTTATTCAAGAGTTTGGGGATGAGCTACCTGATGGGTATTTACTAAGTCGTGGGATTAATGCTCAGGATTTCCATGAAATACCCGTTAATTCGAAGTAGCCAGAGCTNGCCATATATAATGTGTTAAAGGTCAACAGGAAGGTGAGGACCCTCGTGTACATCAACAACAAAACTTGTCATTAAAAGTTCCACCAATTCAACTTCACTTCAACACCCTGGTAATTAACCCTCTCTCTCTCTCCATAGCAAATTGCATACTCTGAGACCAACGCCGCTCCCGTGTCCAAATTATCAGTGAAAAATATTAAAAACTCATTAGATTTAAAGAAGTTGGAATGCTGTTGTATTTTAGAATTCTATATTGTTTATTTATACAAATGTTTTGATAATGACTGAATTGTTAGAATCAAATAAATGATTTTTTGTTTTCATTGTATTCAAACGAAACTAAACAAACTATACATTAAATTAGGTAATCTAGGGTATTATGCTAATTTGTTTCATATTAAAAAGCAAAATTCCCATCATTGCATTAAAACGCGCATGTATTATAGGTACGTAGTTTTAAATACTCACATATTTGTCCTGGAATACCCCAAATACCTACAAAACACAAGTAAGAAAAACGCGCGAATCAAAATACACACTACAATAATAGAAAAAATGTAATCCGGCTACAACTAACATCAGCAGTGTACCCATGTGCTTTTATTTAAAATGCTTAACTTTTGAATACGATTAGTTAAATCATAACTACTGCAATTAAAACCTCATTTCTCTCTCTCTACCTCCAGTTTAAAGTCATTTAACAAGAAAACCAAAAAAAAAAATGCTGAGAACAACAAAACTACTATTCTTATCATCCCAAACCCTCCCAAGGTACTTCACCAAAACACCTCCAAACCCATCCACACTCTCAAATCTCAAACTGAATGTAATCAACCTAGCAGCACCTAGCATCTCCACACTATCAACACCTAACCAACCTGGTGTAATCTTAAACCAATCAATCTAGTCAGCCATACTACTACCAACCCACCCGGTCCTACGCAGCTAGAAAGGGTACGCGTGCCAGGAAGGAGGCGAAGAAAGTTAAGAAAGTTGTTGAGAAGAAGGACTTGGTTTTTAAACATGGGAGGAAGCGGTTGGTTCAGTAAGTTAAGAGGGAATTGAATTAAACTACACAGATGAGATCTGTTTGTCACTCCATTTAATTTGAAATTAAATAACGTTTTGTTTGCTCACAGGTTACAATACAAACCACAACGCCCATTCGACAACTCCCACTACCCTACCCCAATAGACAACGTATACTTCATAAGAAAGTTCCAAACGAAGTGCTACCCTTTCAACGAAGCTATCCAGTGCATGAGAGAAGTACACCACCCTACAGTCTACAACGTTCCGAACGCACCTGTCCACCTCCGTGTTAATTTAGACTTGAAGTATCCTAATCGGGCTACAAAGTGAGAGTGGTTTTTAGCATTGTTATGGATTTTTTTTGCGTAAAATTGCTTGGATTTTTTACAATATGTATTAAATTACAGGACAATGGACCCTTGGAAGAGCGTTATAGAAATGCAAGACCCGTTCCTAATGGAAGGTTATGAGCAAGCCAGCTATCCTAGCGTTCTGTATCGAGGATGTAGACTACATTGATAGAGTAGTTAAAGAAGGGGATGTTGAGAAGGCGGGTGGGAAGGAGTTGATTAAGTTGATACAGGTTAGTTTGATAAAACAACACGGTTTACACTTTCTTGCTAACATAATTGTATAATTTTAAGTCATTAACAACATGTTGCAATATTGTGACTACAGACCGGTGAAGTAAGCACAAACGAGTACGAGTACTTAATAGCACATCCTGAAGTACTACAAGAACTAACGGCTATACGAGGGTTGATTAAAAAGAAGTTCCCTACGATAAGACAGAAAACTATAGACACGGACCTGGTTAGTGTGGCTAGGAGACTCAAGTCTGGGATTAAAGTTCATGTTGTTAAGAATGATAGGGAGCCTGACTTTGGGTATATTGATACTCCTATCGGGATGGTAAGTGATATATTATATTGATGGATTATATTATATGTCTTTTTAAGTCAATTAAGTTTCAAAAATCTTACATCCGTTTATCTAAAAAACCATTCCATGTAGCTGGACCAAACCAACTTGTACGGAAACTTTGTCAACATACTAGTAGACACGTTCCCTAAACGCGTGCCTAACAAATCAATCAACGAGTTCGTTATAAGCTGCGTTCTCAAGACCCCTGGTAATGGATTCGAAGAGTTTAAGATTGATTTGAGTAGTGAGCTTGTGGATGAAGTTGAGGAGATTGTTAAGAGGAAGAAAGAGGAGGCTGCGGAAGGGTTTAAATAGCGTGTTTTTTGTTTTAATTGAAAATTTAGGTTAATTTTTCTAGTAATATGTTGATGTAATACGTGATTGATTAGTCAAAAATATGTGTATTTTGTATTGTTCGTATTACGAATGAATGGGTATGTTTGAATTGAATGAGTAATAAAAAAATGATTAAAATTATGTGGAATTTTTAGAGAATGCTAATAAAAATTTATATTACTCATTAATTGATATGTCTCAGTAACAGTATAACGTTGTCATTAATTAACGTGTACAGGATAAAAAAAATTACACGATTTGCCAATTTCTACTACGCAAACATCATCATCAGACACTAATCGACTATGCTGAAATAACGCCTACACAATTGAGCAACATTTCACTGTGTGTGTGTCGATCCTCATGGATTCTTTAATATTTATATAACTAACAAAAGCATACGAGTAATTAACCAATGTTTTGTGTATTTTACTTCAACAAATTATTTCATCTCGGAAACATTAAAGTTCATAACTGCAAACTCTTTCTCGAATGATGACCATCCCTCTACAGGTTTATATATTAGTCTATTCAAGACCTAATACATTTGTTTACTTTCCTTTAAAGAAAATCGTATAATCACGTTACAAAATCCTTTTACACCTTTTTTTAATCTTTATGAATTTGCATTTTTCATTCGCATGTTACTGACTATGTGCAAGTAATGAAACGAGAAAGAGAATTGTGTGCATAAGAGTCTGTTTTAAAAAATTATTCTAAATATTTAGTAAACCTATATATCGTGATATGATCTCTTATAATCATGTTAAAAGCCCATTCATTGTCTTGTGTTTTTGACCAATCTTCTTAAATCTATCGACCCCGTCGTTCTCAAACCCATCCTCCTTTATTGTCTTAAAAAATGATTCTTCAAAGAGAGTATGCAAAAAACTAAACTCAATCATATACGTCTTCATTTTCCAAAAAGAGCAGTTTACGTTTGCATATACACACACGAAAACGAGCAGAGAGCAACCAACAAAGAAAGAAGTCATATATATATACATGATTTTAAATCTCTCAATTTGAACATGCAATATACTATACCGGACCACATAACACCAAATAATAACCTATTGAATAAAATACATGAAAGATTCGATTCGGGACACCTATTTTTTAATAATCATACACACGACAACACACACTTGTTACCTCCTCATTGAGTAAGTTCTCCTCTCTGTCTACTTTATATTCTCCATATATTTTTTGTTACCTTTAACACCTTTCCGTTTAAATACACACACAAAAGATGAGATAGTGTGTGTGCAATTATGTTAAAATCTTTTTTTTTACCTGTGTGTATGGTCGTGTACACACGATTTTAGTTGATTTTTTTCCTGATTCTGTAATAATAATTGGTCGTTTCTCATACATTGCAGCGTTGCATATCGGTGTATATCTCATATTCTTCCCCGTGCATCTTTCTACATGCATCTTTTTAACCCTAAATAAGGAAACTAAGAAATCGTAGGAGTTAAATTTTTTTTATAAAAAGCACTCATTCTCCGAAATTTTAACAGAAATTCAAAATTTTTTTGTTGGAAGTCAGTTGAATACTATGCTGCTTGCTACTACATGAATGTGTACGCTTTTGTACAAGTATTTCCCATTTTCTTTGCGTTGCGCGAAGAAGAAAAGGTTCTAGGATATATAAGACTTATATGCAATAGGAACTGATTCGTCATATATATGAGAAAAGAAAATTCTCATAAGAAAAAAAAGTCTGTAAAAGGTAAAAGAATTTTATACACGAAGGGGTGAATATAAAAGCGTAATTTTTTAATATATAAACTCAAAAACTGTGGAAAAAATATAAGGTTATAAGACGAGGGAAAGTTCTTGTAGAAAATATTAAAGACACGGGACTGTAGTAGCATACATAAGAAAATGTATTGTTATGAAATCTCCCCCTGTATAATATAATACAATTTTTCGTACAGCTCTGCTGGCTTTTCCTAGTGTTATTTTCACTGTTGTTGTGTCAGCTCATACTACTGAATACTTGGAGACTGTGTAGAACGAGTTGAACATAATAGTTTCAATTTGGTGTTCTACCTGGGTTCATCTCTATCTAACTCTCTCTCTCGTATTACGTCTATCTGTGTGTGTGCTTTTGTGTATACCTTAAAAAATATCGTGAATCTTCATCACACTATCGTGTGTGTGAAACTAAAAAAGGAAGAAAAAAAATTTTTATTCTCCGAAATTTGTTAAAATAAAAGCATATCATTATTATTTTTCAGAGGAGTGTGGTTTTTTAAGCGTTTGAGTCGGAGAGAGGTGTGCAGCACAGGATTTGCATTATTTTTTTAAAAAAATATAGTGCAATTGTAAAAGGGCATGACCTTTTTTTATCGTGAAGTTTTTTATACGTAATTTTACTGGATCTAAAAAAGAATTAATTATTTTTTAATACGTGTGAACTATCATATCAATACTTCTGCTGGAATATATTATCCTTAAACGATTTCAAAGGATCATAATTGGATTTTAATCGGAAAGTTTTTTTGTGAACAAGTTCTCCGCAAATTTTTTAACCGCAGTTTTTGTTTTGTTTTTAAAAAAACCTCTGCTAAATAAAAATTAACCCACATGTTTAACAACGTGTAAAATTAATTCGGTGGAGTGAGTGAGAGAGAGAAAGTAATTATAAAAAATGTATAAATACGTGTTTCTAGTATGCCTCATTGTAGAGGCTTGGAGTTCTGTGCAGGATGGATGTAAGTTTAAAATATTTATGTTTTTTAGTATTTTAGTAATTTTTTGGCGATTTAAAGCGTGTGTGTATAAATTTTCCCGTATTAAAAAAGGTTTAGAAATAGATTAACCCAACCAACAAACGACACACTCATAATATCCCAATGCAATTCCTAGAATTAAAAAAACACGCATTTAATAGTTAAATAAAAATTACTTAACCCACACACATGTAACAAAAAAAGAATCCTCTCTCATTCCATTCTCACTTTTCGGAATGATAATGACGTGTGATTCCAACCAACAAACGACACAGTCATAACATCCCAATGCAATTCCTAGAATTAAAAAAAACACGCATTTAATAGTTAAATAAAAATTACTTAACCCACACACATGTAACAAAAAAAGAATCCTCTCTCATTCCATTCTCACTTTTCGGAATGATAATGACGTGTGATATGTATTCTTTAAAAAAATGTTTTTATCTGTGCAAATATCATCAAACTCATTTCACTACCGCCACACATACGCAAAAAAACACATTCTTTCTTCAGTTTTATAATTAACAAGTTAATCGTACCAGCTCGTGTTTAAAATTACAAAACAGATTATGTTTTAACGTATTTTCTCTCACTTTTTGTATCACAGCTCATCATCTTGTTTTTATCCAGATATTTTATAGTGTAAACAATAAATATTTATAAAACGTCACTAATTTCTAGACGTCGCGTGTTAACAATTCGACTCAATTCCAACACAATTAAAATTAACCTACATGTGAAACTCTAGAGATTAAAACGATTCCAGTTAGTTTCAATACAAGGCCGTATACTAAAAGATTATTCAGTTGACATAAATATTACGATAATTACGTAATTAAAATAAAAGAAGAGCCACGGATTTACTTTGAAGTGACTGGTTAAAATCCTAAAACAAGTCAGCAAGATTATTTACAAACATTATATCAACCACACAAAACTTCCCATTCATTAAAAATTTTGTCTCTTTTTTAACCTTCTGTATTTAAAAACCTCAATCGTAATTGCTGTCAACATCGTTAAATCGGCATGTACAAAGCTTAAAATATATATTGTGTATACAAAACATGACCTCATGGTATTTGTCACACACACACAAAAAAATGAATGACTCATTCATAAAAATACAAAAAAATCATACAAAAAATAGTGATAGCAAAAGCAAAATTGACTAGAAATAATCGTGACATACAAGCATATTTTATTCAAGCATGCTTACACCAATATTATTATCCTATTTTTTTAAAAGAAATTGTTAAATTACTATTAGTAAGATTACTTCCAGAGAATAATCCATTTTTTTGTGGGATTTATGTTACAAAAAAGATCAAAAAGATTTTACTTATAGCTAATCAATCCAGGTTACCGAATTTCCAAATTCTCTTTGACCAATTTATTTTTTTGCTCTTGAAAATTCGTACTGTGATGACTTGCAATTTCCAATTCTCTGTGTGATTACGCTAAATTATATCGATACACACACACGCATTAAGAAATCATCCAAGGATTTTGGATCTATAGTTTCCTTCTTTAATACGATGAAGATTAAGTAATTTTTAGAGGTCATAGGGGTGTAAAGAAGAGGAAAAATATGAATGAAAAATTAGGTTTATTAGTGGGAATATATCCACATATGGATCAAGTATTTTATTTTATTGAATTTTACTCGCTTTTTTTAAACCTACTTACAAATTGAAGGTCAGATTGGTTCAGCTACACCGTTCTTTTTCATTTTTGCAAATTATATGTAGTTATATGAAATCACATTACTTTCCAGTAGAGTCGAGAAAACAGGGACAAACTAACCTGTATTAGCACAGTAAAAGTGTGTGGTGAAAGGGAAATATATACACAGGAGAAAATGTATATACGAAAGAAAATATAAGACCTGAATATAAATGTTAATGAACCGTATATGATTATATCGTTTTGATTGGGTTGTTGTTTTTTGTTACGTGGGGCTTTTTTGTTTAGTAGAAAGAGAAATTGATACGATGGTGAAATAAAGTAGTGTAGCGATTATATATGTAGGGAACTGGGAAATCTAGTTAGTTTGTATGCTGGTACTTGTCATCAATTGCATACTAAAAATAGTAGTGTTTCTTTATAGATTTTATATTTTATGTGTTTATGAAAGAATTGTGTCATTGTGTATTTTTGTAGGGATTTGCTTGTGGTGGTGGTGGTAAAGTAGGACGGGTTTTTGGATTGTGTTTGTTACGTTTTTTGGTTGTGGTGTTTTTTTAGGAATCGGATATTATCATGTTTTTTGGTGACATGGTATTGGTTTTTAGTATTTGTTTTTGTAGCTGTAATTAATACTAAATTGGCATAATTTTAGTTGGAATTAGGGATATGATGTTCACAATTAACGTGTGTTAATAAATTATGAATGATATATGGATTTCTTGACATTTGTACCTAAAATTTCAATTATTTATAACCACTCGAAACTATTTTCAGTATATTTAATTGATTCATTTAAATTATACACAGCACCAAGATTGGAACTAGCAGAACCTGAAGTCGGATACCATGGGTTGATAAGAGAAAACGAGCTTGTTGTTGAAGTTAAACCTAAAATCAGGGCTGTTGGGGCTGAGATTTGTGGGTTTCGGATACTTAATCGGCATCATGGGGAGTCTCCTTTTGAGGTGAGGTTTTATTAGATAATTTTTAATTTTCATGATATATTTATTTGAAGTGGTTGTAAAAAATATGACGCGTAAATATAATTAACTATACGTGTGTATGGATGAGACGCAACAACCGGATCTTATGTACTGATGATCTTAAGAATAGAACAATTCGTTACAGGTGTGTGCTTCAATCAGGATATTAATTTTAAAGGTTCTTGACATCCAACACGTATATCAGATCAATTAGTAACGGAAAATCAAACGTGTGACTGTCACAGTTGACTTGATCTCGTTTTAAATGGATTTTTTTTAAAAGAACGTTTCAAGTTCATATTTGTATCCTGGTTTGGCGTTATCAATTTGTATCATTACCATTAATTTGTTATTATTCCCCTCGCGCATATCCGCAATAAAAGAATTCAAGGAACATAATATTCCATTTTGTAATTACCAATGCGGATCATTGAGGTTAACGTGTGATTGAAGCAAAATGTCATTCATATATTGACAATTCACTATAGATTTTTCTATTCCAGCACAAAAAAAAACTTCCAACCTTGTTTGTAACGTATTAACACTGTTAATTACAAACACACCCGTCATAAATCTTGATCATACACGTCAATACAATCATGAATGAAATTGTTAAAGGAGCACAAAGGAAAAACATATAGCGTAACATAATAATTGAAAGAAAACACAAAATTTTATAAAAACAAGACTAGTCTATCGTAAAGAAACAACCGCTTTTGTGTAGAAGAAAGTAGAAACGACACGCATCGTGTCTCCTTCCACGACACAACACTTCAGACAAAACTGTCCTACTCGTTAATCAAGTGTTTCTGTAAAGAAAACTAGAAACTACATGATTTCTACCATTTTCTTTTTAGCTTTTTGTTGATTGTTAAAGAGAAACTGAAAGAACCATGTACGCGTTATTTTAATGAACAAGAGTAAAAAAAGACCAAAAACAGCACAATTTTTGTGTTTGTTTTTTAAAGAATTGTTCAGTGATTGAACGAACATTGGGATTTTTATCAACAGAACTTCCGTGTTTTTTTGTAAAAATTGATAACATCTACAGCAACACATTTTTACAAAAACAATTTTTCTCACATAACGTTTCCGTTTTTAATGCAATATTTGTTTGTTACATCATAGAAGCTACTATGCACAATAGGTAAAACATTCGTTCAGACGTTATTCCTAGAACACTTTCCCAAATTATGCTCGTGTATATATGTGCTTTCACCAGTGCTTTCTACTATCAAGTATGTACAAACGAAATGTTACATGTACATACACGGTTATTTCCTCTCTTCAAAACTCTTTTTCTCTCTCTCCCTCCTTTCACTTTATATATATGCACGTAACTCTCCATATACGTATATACGTATTATTATATCGATCGTAGTGAAAGAAACTACATACGTATAAGGGTGAAAGACACACGCTTTTGTTGAACGGGTAGAAGAGGTTCCATGAATTTTTACTGACTTTTTTTTTACAAACGCGTGCACCACCGTCCCTTATAAAACAATCTCGCATATATATATGTGCACCGGAAGGATATGATAATTTTGTAAAGAGACAGGAACCACCACGCGTGTTCCATGAGTTTTCCACAGGAGTTATATACGGAGTCATATTATTGAGCTTGACCCTTTGATAAAGTTCATAATAATTACGTATGGTCATGTTAAGAGAACGTATATAACCTGTAGAGATTTAATATCTAAAAAAAGTTCATTACGTAATATTATTCTGAGTAGATGACAGACTATATTACATGAACACGAAAAGGAATTTGAAAATTGTTGAGACAGAGTTCACTCATTTTTTATGTATGACCCGCATCATACTAATCCACATTCCTGTATGAATTCAAACGAAACGGTTTGTCGTAAAAAAATGTGGTTTGTCCTATAGCCTTCTCTGTCTCTGTGTATTACATCTTCATAATAATACCTGGTTCTAATAATATCCCTCTCGTTTTAAAATTATGTCAGGATCGTGTATGTGGTAGTTGAGTGAATGACATTCTTATGGGGCTCTGCGTTTTTAACTTTATGTGCGGTGAGGTAGGTTAAATATTATGTTTAGGAATGTAAAATACTTTGAAAAATTTGTCACCGGGTTACTATAAGGAAACATGAAATTATGCCAATTTTCACAGGTAAACTTGAGTTTTCCTTCAAAATATTATGACCCTGTCTTCTTAGCTAATACAGTGTATATAAAAATTAATACAAATGACAGAGCATCTATACGTATTCCAAGTAACATGGTTCCCCTCTACATCCTCCAAGTTCCTATATACTGAAGCACTTTCTAAAACAACTCCAAAGTACCACTTTTATATATATTTCATTACTGTGAAAGTAAAAGGACAACGCGACATTGCAAACACAGAATCCTGTGTACACTTGCTATACAAAAACGATAAAAAAAGATGTTACACAAAAGCATCAAAAACCATATACAATTTCCTCGTTTTTTTTTATACTTTCATTTGTCACGGAAGTTTCCAGTGAAGAAACTCAATAGTATACGATGAGTCATACTATCTTATATCCCCACACACACCCGATTTATAGTCGTATCAGACTAATACGATTCTAACGTCTACCACATAAAAAACAACTATAAAAGCCCTTTTGTTTTTACGCAATGATTTTTTCTTGTTCATCTTCATTTTTGTTTTGATGAGATGCGCGCTATTCCATTACTTCTTTTCTAACTTGTATTTATACACTGCACCACAATAGTCAGAAAAAGAAACTCAATCATATTAACAGATTCCCAACATTTTTATTGTTCAGAGTGGTGACAATCCTGACTTTCTTCACTACAACAAGCAAAAAATGTACATTTCTCCAAACAAAATCTCGCACTCATACAAACTTTTTCTTTATACTCAACGCAAACACAAAGCCACACGATTGTATTGCCAAAAAAATACAATTCAGATTCTTTTTACATTGCATTGTTTGGAAATCTTCCAATCTTATATATCTAGTCTGGATAACGATTGTGTGAATAAGAAAAAAATACCCTTCGACGATTTTCTTTTTTATTTATGAGTCTACTTGCATATATCCTTTTAAATAACGCATAATGCAATTTTTCTAAACAAAAATATTATATGCATTTGAAGTATGCAAACCCAAGGCAAAAAAAATCCTCGTTATATTAAAAGCTTCTGTTAAAATACTTTTGATTGTCCCCTTCAGTTCTTTTAACTAAACTCACTTTCTCTCTCACTCACGTTCATCTTTACCAGACCATTCAATCTGTCAATTTTTTTAGAAAGAATTTTGTGCTTCACACAAACACACACACCCATGTAATATTTGTCATCCTTTTTCTGTGAAGGAGGGTGAACAGAGTATTCTTTTTATCTTTCCTGGAACGTGCGCGCGTACAATCTTTCTAGAAAGATACTAGATAGTATCTTATAGCTGTCCATGAAATAAAACCTAGAAATAGTTTTGTTGTACACGATATATATACAGAAACGGAAGTTATTTGGTTTAGGATGAGATTTTGTTAGATGATGAGAAGGACAAGAACCGGATGGATTATATGTATGCTTCCTATATAATATGCCTTCAAACCATGTATTATATGTCACGTGTAAATATCTCTGACAAAACTTTTCTCGTTAAAAACTGTTTTTTTCATAAAAGTTATAAACCCGGAATTGTGATTATGATGACGAGTTTTTTTTGAAAGATGTGTGTGTGCAACAACGGTTTGAGTATTTCCTGTATTTCTTTTCATCTGATGATTTGTTTGTTCATAAAGACCTTGAAAAATACTTTACTATCGTGTGGGTAGCATAATTGCATGTTTGTGTATAAAAACTTCTCTCTCTACGTAATCATTTTAATGATCCGTTTTCTCTGATTTTGTTTGGTGAAAAGAGAAAGTTTTTTTGTACGATTAAGAATACATATAGAGATGAAAGTTTCGTGTCATCCAAAATGCAGATGTAGTAACTGTTGTTGCACGGTTGTTACATAACCGTTCATAGTTAAGAACGGATATGGTTTTGATATTTCAAGGTTTTTTAAAAAATTAAGCTCCTACATATACATTTGTGGTAGTGTTGTATATATGATATCTGACATATCGTATTTTTGAATGGATTCTCTTCCCCTCTTCTCTCTTCTTTTATGTATTCTGTGAGTGTACCATAACTTGACACTTTCACTATTTCTCCTCCTGGTTTCTTGTTTTAATTCTCACCTTCTGGGTTACTTCAGTTGGGGGAGAGACATTTACTGTCATTGTCTTGTGTTCTTGTCTAACTGCTATATATCCCAGTAGTATAGCGCATCAGGAAAGATGATCTCGGTAACTTAATGGGGGTGTGGTGTGTGTGTGCAGCAGCATTCGTTGAAATTGGAAGCTACGAGGAAGTGCGTAGAAATGTCGGGATTCTTCTCTGAAATCAGACATTCTTTTTGAAGATTTTTGATACTTCCCGTAGGAATCGTATCGTGACAGTTGACGTACACGGTTTGAAATAAATGATGTTTTATTGACATAAATGAAACGGATGTGAGGGTTTTTGTAGATTTTTATACTTTTTTTCTGGATTTGTAAAATTGCACAAGATCTAAATTATTAACTTTCCAATTAAACTGATCATAGAAAAGTACAAATTATAACAAAATATTTTAAGGATTTCAACCTAAACCTTGACCTTTTACAAAGGACTTGAAATATTTAACACGATGCAGTAATAAACATTACAAATACCTTTATGCTAATAATTTTATTCTCTATATATTATTTTGGAGGCCTGAGCACTACTATATCTTGTTTCAGGGGGGCACAGGTGCGTGGTAGTTAAAGGATTTAGTTCTCGTTTACCTTTTATGTGATAAAGTTAAATGCGGTAGGATTATTACAGTATTAAAGAATCTACATATATAAACTCTAAGAAACTGTTTCTAAACATAGTAATTGAAATGGGTGGTGGTTGGAGAGAGAGAGAGATGAGTTTTGATAGTATTTAAGGTTGTATAATATACCGCATAAAGAATATGATGAAATCTAAAGCGTAGTAATATTATGCATTGCATAAAACATACACTTGAATATTAAAAGAGATTTCATTCGTAATAGGTGCTTAAACGATGTAGGGATTTACTCATTAAATCCTTTTTAATTAATATACGTTTTTCTAAATTACACTCTTAACCTTCAAAAAATTAGTTGAATGTTGACATTAAATAAATTTCTTAATAAACCTTTCAAGAATTCAACTGTTCTAATAAATTCAAATACAAAGTAAAAAATGTTTACTCATAATTTATACATGTTTCCGTCATAGCTAAAAAAATTGCTTTGAAAAATTTGCTAATTTACGGAGAAAAGCTCTTGATGACGGTGGTTTGAATTATTTTTTGACCGCTTTTCAGAGTGGCGTGTTGACAGAGGAAACCCAGACAAGAGCTTGTTTTTAAGGGATTTTTGCAGGGAATTACTTTAAGAATCACTTTTGTTAATGGAAAGTAAACAAAAAATACTAGGTTGTTTTTGGAGGAGAATAAATTTTTAGTTAATGTGACGGAGTCGGAGTGAGTGTAGTTACGTCCGTTTATTTGTTTTAAAGAAGTGTGTGTTGGGTTTAGCAATTAAATTGTTTTTTTGGGTTAAAAAACACAAAGTCCTTCAAGTTGTTATTCTCTGTATTCTAAACTAAATATTTGAAGTTGATGTAAAATGTTAAATTGAATAATTTTTATTTCTCTTTCCGCAAGTAATATTTACACTACAATTAAGTTGCATTTAATACCTTAAAATTATATTCTATTTAGATAATCCTAAAAGACGAGGACCGCGGAGAAGCAGAACTACGAGCCAAGCGGCTACTCAACTGTGAAAAGAGAAAGAACTACAAGTTTGACATCACTGCAGTGGATTGTCACGGGGTTGCTTCTGATAAGTGAGTCCAAATCATTTTTTTTGTAATTTTTCATTAATTATAATCACATGACTATTATTATAAACTCGTTACTATAATCTACATAGTGCCACGGTCCATATCACAGTCGTAGACGTTAACGAGTACTCCCCAACGTTCCTGGAGCCTTCGTATGTGAAGCAAGTTGATGAGGGTAGACTGTACGACCAGATCATCCGGGTTGAGGCTACTGATCGGGACTGTACTGCTAAGTATGGGGATATTTGTAAATATGAGATACTTACTACTGATCAGCCCTTTGCTATTGATAATGATGGTGAGAGTTTTTTTATTGAATTATTCTAGTTATTCTAGTTATTATTTTAGTTATTCTATTAACATTTTTTCATTAGTTTTAAGTAACATGAAACACTATACAAGGTTAAGTTCGTATTATTAAACCTTTTGTATGAATCTACTGTAGGCAATTAATGCTGATGAAGCCTTTTGAAATGGTGAAAGTATACGGTTTTGCTTGGCGAACACTTCAAAATGAGAAAACTACCAAAAAGCAATAGCGTTTCGATTTTTTTTGTTGGCAAGCACTACTATTACCAAACAAACTGGTTGAATTCTAGAGTCTTTTGTTTTCTTAATTCTTAGAAATATATGTTTTTGAAAAAAAGGCTTTGTAAAGCAAATCAATAGAACCAAACTTTTTTTGTATTTTGAAAGGGAATTATGATCAATCCACATTATGATTTCTAATAGATTTCAATTAATTTGACTATATGTATATAGATTCCAGGAATCACGATATAATACTTACCCACAATCTCAATGATTAATTAAATCCACACAAAACTAATTAATTGAAGTATATGCCCATTTTTATCCCAAGAACAAGGTTATACAATTCAAACCGTGAAACTTTCATGTTGTGATTTTGTTAGGAAAACTATGTAGTGCTTCGTTTATCCATGAGTTTTATAACTTACAAGTAGTGCGCAAGCACCTTACAAATTAAAAATGCAAGTCAATAGTCGATTCTAGATGAAAATTTGTCGTAGATTACGAAAACAATATTCATTTTTCTGGCTTCACAAGTGCAAATTTAGCACTTTTGAATGCGTCGGATCTACCCTTTTTTAAACGGTGAAACTCCCATGAACCAATCACGGCTTCCTTAATTCCCTTCTTCCAGTCAGCATAATTATTATTATTAGCTAGATTGAATTTTTTTCAATGCCGAATCCCGCCATGAGAAATTCCTTTTCGAATTTTTTCCGTCATAGAATAACAAGTAGTTACAATGTTTCAATAAAAACAAATTTAAATGCTTTTATGTTCATTATCTAAGATTCTAGATTTATCCTTACAAAAATACTTTCTAAATAGTCAATTAATCAAAAATGTGTTGAATTCAAAGTTCAATTAGAAGAAAATTGATCCGGGTGGGAGATGAGTTGGACGCTAATTGACGAAGAGAAAAAAGAAAGCTGGGATTGATAGAAGAAAGCTTTTGACGTTCCCAATATAGGCAGACCTGCCCTATCCAAAAGTGCTAAAATTGCATTTGTAAAGCCAGAGACAGAAAAATAAGTATTGTTTTCGTAATCAATGATAAATTTTGATCTAGAATCGACTATTGAATTGCATTTTTAATTTGTAAGGAGTTTGCGCACTACTTGTTAGTATTTACATTTTACAGGCTTGAAGGAACTGAATGTTCCCCGTCTTCAGGTGATCTTGAACAGGGCAAATAGTAAACCAATTAAGGCAGAACCCACTGATAATGCTAGCGAAATGAATGACATGGATTTTCCAGGAAATGTTGACAGCACAAGTGAAATACCGGACTTCATAACATCACTCCCTCCATCCCCGAAGTTAATTGAAGTTCAAGAGGAAGAATTAAAGTTTGGCTCTGCTTCAACTTTTACAGAAAATGAAAAACTTTCCCCATCGTTTGCTCAGTCAGTTAAACAAACAGCCAAAAAGAACGAATGTTACAAGAAACACCCTTCCACCGGAATATACGAGTGCATCAAATGCAAGAAAAAGTCAAAATATTCACAAACAATTTAAAAATGAACGCTTTAAAAAAGCGTTCATCTGAAGCTGAGGCATAAATGCGACATCTGCAACACTTCCGTTTTTAGCTGTTCACGAGCTCTAATTTTGCACAAAAAAACTTGTCGGGAAAAACTAGAGAAACGATTGGCAAAAGAAAAAGATCCAAAGTTTAGATTTGTTTGTAAAGTTTGTGGGAAAAGGTTTGA
>JAANSO010001350.1:0-17617 GCA_036507315.1 Lepidocyrtus fimetarius | reverse complement strand
TGGAGATATTTTCCCAATTATGCAAATAGTCTTAATTATTTTCTTGACTAAAATCCCGTAAAACCTTTTTTATTTTGTGTGTGAGGGAATACGAACTGTGACATCTCCCCCTCCTTCAAGGTTTGACGTCCCAGTCAAACTAATTGCGTTTGGTTCAGAAGAAAGGAAAAGATTTACTTGAAACTGAACAAGTGTTTTGATTAGATATATCATACTATTGAATTTATTTTGCTCATTTTGTATTTTTACAACTTTTTCTTACATAAATTGTCGTCTAGCTTATCTAGATACTTAAGAATATCATTTTTATTTAGTTTCAACTGCTTTGCCAGCTGAAATAACTTTTTGGATCTACCTAACTTTCCTTTCGAGCGGGATCGTTTACGGTTCTTTTTTATGTTGCTGTTCTTTCCTACATTTTCTAAAGTACCTTTCTCCATTTCATTACCTAATTGCTCCGATTCCTGACTTGATACTTCACCAGACGCGAATACACTTTCTGTCATTACCCAATCAATTGATTGTAACTCACCATTTTCCTCAACTGTATTGTTATCTAAAAATTCACTTGCTCTCGCGTTTACTAACTTTTCAATGAAATTACTGTCATGCACATCTTTGCCTTTTGGTAGAATAGACTTGATGGTTTCTGTTTCAATACTTTTCTCTAAACAAATTTTTCCTAGCTCCTTTAAGCTTATTAAGTACGTAGGTGAACAATCAAGATTAAGACTTTGTACTCTTCTCCATTTTACTGCCCTACAAAATAAATTTTTTACTTCAGGTGTTAAAAAAGGGCCTATCCTACTGTCCTCTGACATTAATTGTTTGTATTTATTCCATACTTGTTCTTCAGAAGGACGCTTTGGGAATTTGTACACTTTCATCATTTCTTTCTTGCTTGCAGCATACGTTAATTTTGATAGTTCATTGCTGCCTATCACTTGCTTGATTTTTTGCCACACTAATAATAAATATTGAGCATCTAATGATGCATATTTCAACAGATCTGCACTTAAGGGTCTCTTCCTGAAATCTGCTACTTGGGCTTCTTTCCCTAATTCTACGTTAAATTCATTGCTAATCATTTTTGCAAATCCTACTTGTTTTATACCTTTGTAACTTTCGTAGACTTCCTGCATGTTAATAACAGAAACTGGAAAGATGTTAAAATCTCGTTGGAATGCTTGACATTCGTCTCCGCCATGCACAAATTTCACAATGTTTTCATTCTCTAATAATGTTCCTACCTGAGCTTTAATTATCTTAAAGAGCTTTAATGCGTCTATGACAATATTTATGTTTTGTGCGGAAATCTGTATCAGACATATCATGCCGTAATAACTATCCAAATTATGTGATTCCGTGTCTAAAAATATTTCTTGTTCTGTTAACAGTCTTAAGACTACTTCATTCAGTCTTGTTTCGGTGTCGATGAATTCAAACTCTTTTATTCCTGATACTATTGGTGTGTCCTGTATGTTTGGTTGCCAGTTGCTAATTTTTGAGCTCTGGGGATGGAAAGCCGGAAAGGTTTTATGGTTTATTGCATATCGGTATGCATTGAACTCAGGATCTTTCTTCTGGGGTCTGATGTCCGCCTTGCCCCATCGTTTAAAAGCCTCTCTTGCTCTTTCGGAATAATTCATTACTGCAAAAATTGGAATATGTAGTTTTAATTGATTTTATTTCAACTTAATCAATATTAAAATTTTACAATGATTTAGTTTTTTCCGCATGCGTTTTACATCAACTCCTTTCTTTACATATTTCTGATATTCCGTTACTACTGAGAATGCTGGAGAAGGTACGCTACTTTTTATGCTATTGCTACTTGTTGTAGGGAAGATAGCTCCGAGCGTTTGCTCAGACGGCTCCTTTTCAGGTACCGACTTCCCTTCCTTACTATTCTGACTTTCCTTGTACCTATCATAAATCTCCTTAAATTTCCGATTGGCTATTCTATCTCTTGCTGCACTTATGATTTTTGGCTGGCCGTCCACCTTACTTACAGCTACACTTTCTCTGAATATACCCTTTTCTATTTCTTCCCTAATTGTTACACAATCCCAGTGCTTGTGGGTGCATTCTAATGGAAAAACTATTGCCCAAACGGGTCCTGATATACTATTCTTTATGTTTTGTTTTATCGGGTATTTTGTCAAATTGTATGAGGCAAAGAGCTTTTGCTGACGAAGAGTAAAACAGTCGTTTGTTATTTGGATGGTTCTTGTACTTTCATGAAATTCTCCTACCTTGGTTCTGCAGAAATTTACTGTAATTTTTAAATTTGCCGGTTTAAACAGAGTTCTACTGTTCTTCATGTCTTTTACTACTTCGTTTAAAAAATTTGTTTCTAAATTGACAAATTCGTCTGCTTGGGAGCCCTGATCCTTGAATTTCATAATATTGTTTTCTCTAACTATTTTCTCCCTTCTCTCTAAGTTCTCTCTACTGTTTACCGTTTGTGATCTTATTGAACATGCTCCCCTCTTTTTGTCTACTTCTCTATCCGCTTGGTCTAACTTATATTCTGCTATCTTGTTTTTTATTCTTTCTCCTGTTGGTTCAGGGTACACATGAACAAAATCATCTATATCATAGATTATTTTAACAATTGGATGCTTTTTGCTCGTAGTTTTGATGTATGCATCCATTCTTTCTTGAAGTTCCGCCGACGTTTCATAAAAAGGAGGTGGATTGGTGCCACTAGATCTACGCTCAGACTTGTTTTGTTGCATGTTCTGCCCTTGAAATTCTTGTTGACGGTTGTACCCCAGCGCATGAGTCATAAACACTTGGTTGGGAGAATGAGTTGCATTCAAAAATTGAAAGGTGTTCATCTGTAAGGATCCAAAGGATATTTCATGAATTTCCTTGCCTTAATATGTTTAACAATTTTGCTCTTTTTTAGTGAATAAAACGGTTGCACGAGTCAGGTTATATCTTATCGTGCTTATAATTAAAATAATTGAGTTATTAACTATTGAATTCTTATATATGATTAAGTCCTTTTTAATGATTTATTATATCAAGTTAATTAACAGGATTATGTTCATGATATATGGTTGCACCGTGATCATATAAAAATTTAACCATATCATTGATTCGACGGATATTTTGTGGCTTTGCGTGTGACTCTGGGTAATATCGAGCCATTTTTATTTCTACCTTGAGTAGCATCTTTGCGTAATACACATCTGCTTGGAGGTGCACGCAGTCTGTGGAGCAGTCTTCAGCCCTATCGTTCTCAAACGAAGGATTCAGAACGAATTGTTGGAGGTCTGCTCCGGAGATTCCAAATCCGCCGTTTTCCGCTGGCAAGACTACCTTCCCATGCACGTACATCTGAAAAGAAAAGAAAATAAAACACAGATTTTCGAAGTTTTCCCCCATTTTTACGTACTTTTCATTCTCAATTTTGTATTTTCTTTTTAACTTTTTGAAATACTACATTTTTACTCAAAAAACTTTTTATTTCTCAATTTTGTATTTTCTTATTATCTTTTTAAATTATTACATTTTGTCAATAAACGTTTTTATTTTAGTTTAAGATATTATTTTGTAACTTTTTCAGGGGTTCTTCGTGTATCCGTCTTTTATTTCCTTATCTTATAAATATGCTGGACTCAATTGGTCAATATGTATGCGTGAGAGAATTTTTCCCTCGGGTGTAATTAAGTCGTAGACATGATTGGTGATTATCTTATGTACCTTGTACGGTCCTTCGCGCTTAGGAGCGAGCCCTTTCGAAATGCCTTTTAGTTTATCCGAAAGAATATGAGTTTTCCTATATACCATATCCCCTAGATTAAATTCCCTATCTTTGGCATTCCGATTCTTGTATGCTAGCATTTTCTCCTTGTTAATAAGGAGTTGATCGCGGGCTTCATTTTGTATTAGTTCCATATGTTTGCCAAAATCCTCAGAAGAGGACTGTTGGAGCGCTGGGAGTTTCATTCTGTTATCAAAAGGTGTACGTAACTCCCGGCCAAACAATATGTAACACGGAGTTTGCCCTGTCGTTTCACAAATAGATGTACGCAATGCAAAACAGATCTCATCCAGATCTTTGTCCCAATCTTTCATTCTTCCTTCTCGCGCTCTGATTAAGTCTTTTATGGAACCTATATACCTTTCTACTGGGTTACTTTGTGCGTGATATGCACTTTGATGAAACGTAGTAATTGACTTCTCTTTACAATACTCTAAATAATGTTTTGAATGAAATTGTGATCCACCATCTGTCATAATGGTGCGTGGGAATTGAAATCTACAAAAGACGCTTGTAAGGAATGATGTAATTTTTTCAGCTTTTGCTGCTCTTACTGGGATTACTTCAACCCATTTGGAGAAAACATCAATTAGGACTACTAAAACTGTGTTTCCTTTTGCGGAACGAGTGTAAGGACCTGCTAAGTCAAGAGAAACTACTTCCCATGGTGCTTTGGGTACCCAAGTCGTGTTTGGTGTTATTGGGAAATGACTTGGTTTTGCGCGTGCGCATGGCTGACATTTTCTTACAAAATTCCCTACATCTTTTCCCATGCCTTGCCAATAAACTCTATCTACGAGTTTTTGCAACGTGCGCCTTCTACCAACATGAGAAGCTAAATTATCACAGTGGAATTCTGTGATGGCTTTTTCGACTAACGATTTAGGTAACCAGATTCGATAATCATTGTTGGGATCATCAATGTTACGACTAGAATCGCCAATGTACTTCCAGATTAAATTATCATCAGCCAGACAAGCCCTCTCTCCTTCCTTTAAAATTTTCTCTTTTAATGGATGCTTGTCAATATTTTTCTTAAGGAGAAAATCTCTAATACCGCCTAAAAAGGAATCTTTTCCTTGTTCATCAATGACCATTTCCCTGTCGATCTTATCCTCTAAAATCATCAAAAATGCTTCCTCACATCGGCTAAGTGTGTCAGCAGGACGAATTGCTGGACTTTTGCCACTAATGTGACGAATTGTGAAGTCCCACCCTTGTAAGTGCATAAACCATTTTGCTACTCGGGCGGTTGGATAACGTTGGTTATGTAACCATTGAAGTGCGCTATGATCAGTTTCAAGAATGAAGTGGGTTAATTCAATATACCTACGAAATTTCTCAATGCCAAACATGACAGCGAGTAATTCAATTTCAGACGCTGAGTAATTTTTTTCATGCGATTTCAGTAGTTTATTTGCAAACCAGATTGGTCGTCTTACTCCGTCTTGTACTTGACTTAGGATTGCTGCGACTGCATTTTTTGATGCATCAGTCGTAACGATAAATTCACCGTTTAAGTCAGGTAAGAATAGTTCAACTTGGCCTGCGAGTGCTTCGCGTAAATATTCAAAGGCCCGTTGACATTCATCCGTCCAATTGAAAGGCTCATCTTTTTTAGTCAAATTATAAAGAGCTCTTGCAAATTCCGCAAAGTTTGGTACAAATTTACGATAGTATGCTAACATGCCGATAAATCGCTGGACTTGTTTGACCGTTTTGGGTCTGGGGTATTTTCGAATATTCCTTACTTTGTCAGGATCTGGTTTACACCTTCCCACTTTAATTATGTATCCCAAAAATTTTACCTCGTCGCGAAAAAATTGTGCTTTTTTAGGACTTAAAGTAAGGCCGGCTGCCTTGATGCGGGAAAGAGTTTCAACTACTGATGCTACATGCGCTTCGAAACTATTATCATATGTTAAAACGTCGTCCATGAAGGGTAAATTGGTTTTATATTTTGTACCTGCAAGAATCTGATCAAAGCATCGTTGCCACGAGCTGGCTGCGTTCATAAGTCCCATTGGCATTCTCACATATTCCCATAACCCACGGTGTGATATGAATGCTGTTTTCTCTATATCTTCGGGTGCCACTTCTAATTGGTGGAAAGCCTTGTTTATATCAAATGTACTGAAGTATTTGGCTTCACCCAAATAGGACAAGAGTTCTTCAATATTAGGTATTCCGTACCTATCAGGTATTGTTATCTTGTTTAATGGTCTATAGTCGGTAATCATGCGGTATTGTCCCGGCTCAGTTTTAGGAACTACAAACGCTCTACTGGCCCAGGGAGATTTAGATGGTCTTATTACTCCTTCATCTCTCAGTTTATCGAAGGTTTTGTCGAAAGCTTCCCTCATGCCCTTGCTCATTGTTATTCTACTCATTGAAAACGGCTTCGCGTCAGGTACTAATTTGATTTCATGTTGATACAGTGTGCATAGACCAATACGATCTGTAAAGACATCTAGAACTGGATCTAGCCTGTCTTTTATGTACTCTTTTTGTTGTTCTGTAAGTCCTAATGGAACTTGTAAAAAATCAGGTCTATCTGGATATAAATCCTCAAGATTTTCATCATCTGAGTCATCATCCGAATCTATACTTGCTACATCATCCGAATCTTCGGCATCAGTAAAGTCTGCTGCCATAGCCCAAGCAAATTGTGAGTCTTCCATTATCTCCCAATTTATATCTGATTCCGAGCTAGAAGGGCTCCGAGCCTTTGGACTCAGACTAGTTTTCTCTGAACCAGACTCAAAAGGGATTAATGCTTGTGGATCTGTACCAAACATGAAACCACCTCTTCTTATAAAAATGCCAATGTCTTCTGAAAATAAAAAATCTCGTCCCAAAATAAGGTCACGAGCGCAGTTTGGAACTAAATAAAACATTTGCCTTTTTTCACCATACGGGTGTTTAATAGTAAGAGTGCAACTTTCTTTTGTTTTTGTTTTTCCTTCCACCAAAATTAATACTTTTTCAATTGGTTTTGTATTTATTTTATTATCGCGAATTAATTTAATTATTTTGTCACCTACAATACATGGTTGACAACCTGTATCACACAACCCTTTCCATTTTGTATGTAATATTTCTACCTCCATGATAGGTGTTGTATTTTTTGATGCATTTTCAGTGGGAGTGAAAGCAATCAGAGAGTCATCGCCTGGACCTACTTCTGTGGGCCCAGGCCCTGGGAGTTTAAATGACTTGGTCCTGCGTTTTGTGGACAATCATTTTGGTAATGATTTTCCTTACAAATAAAGCACTTGATGTGTGGTGGGGTCTTTCTTGGAGGGAAACTGCTACTTCGTCCCGGGCTTGGAGCGCCAGGTGAGCTATGAGGTCTATTAGAAGAACGCTCAATTTCCCTCCCTTGTCTTGGTGTGGATGTAAATTCAACCGTCTTTCTGTAGTCGTTATTTGTAGTTGTGTTTTTGTATGGGGATTGTTGTTCTCTGTAATTAGTGTTGGCGGGAGTTGCTGGTCTGTCTTTGAGTATTCCTCTATTTTGAGGATTGTAGGTGTGGTCATAATATTTTTTGTTTTCTGGAGTTGTCGGTTCAGCGGGGTTATATTTATGTTGCGTGGTATAAGTCGAACCTGCATCTTTGTTGTACTGTGGGTCAGGTTCACGTCTAATTTGACTATTGTATGTTTCTTTGTGTGGGGATTGATAATTTCGTGAGTATCTGTCAGTGTTTTCATAGTTGTGTTGTGGACGGTAGTACGTGTTCTGTTGTTCGCGTTGTCTGTAATCACGTCGATTTCTATCAGGTGTGTAATGTGTAGGTCTGTAGTAACTATATTCTTGTCTATGTCTATCGGGAGTGAATTGTCTGTGTCGGGTGTTTTCATAGTAACCGCTTTCTGGAGCGTAAGCTTTTTGTTTGTTCTGTTCAAGTGTATAAGAGTCTTTAGTGTAGGATTCATGTTCCCTCGGTGATTGTCTATTTTCTCTCTGTTTCTCTGGCTGATATGCCAAGGTCGGTTCAATGGAAGAGTATGCTTTTGGGGGTTTATATTGTCGGGACAACCGATACTTCTTATCTGCAAAATCAACTTCCACCTTAAATTGAGCTAACGACATGCCCGGTAGAGGTTGTTGCAAGTATTTTTTGTATTTTGGATGCATTTGGTCATACACTCTTTGTATTAAACCACTATTGTCCCTTTCCTCCAATCTATCATAATAGCCTGCTATGACTCTCAAAAATGTGAGCAACGATTCATCTTCACCTTGAGTTCTTTCAGCTAATTCCTTTGCCATAGTACGTTCGTAATCAATGGGCTGGAAAGTTGCCCGAAAGCGCTTTTTGAACTCATTCCATGATGTAAATGGAATGGTGCGTTGCTCTAGGTCGTACCAAGCAAATGCATCTTCTGTTAATGCAATGGGTAGCACTCGTTGCAGCAATTGCCATTCATCTATGCCTGCTATTTGCTTGTATTTTTCCAATTGACCTACAAAGTCATAAGGAGTCTTTCTATCCCTTGCACCGACATATTTGGGAATTTCCACTGATTTCAAATGATGTGCATCTGAGTCATTAGGCATGGAAGGTATTTGAAACAATTGTTGTGTGTTTGGGTAGTTGAATTGTTGTGGTGCAGGTGGAGGAATAAAAGCATTTTGCCAAGAAGTCTGAGCAATTGGTTGTTGGGCGTAGTTTGAGGCTTTGCTTTGTACATTCATATGTTTTTGTGGTGGTTTATTGCGCATATTGGGTGCGGTGTTGGTGATCGGGGTTGGCAATCTCATTGTTTTAGGTACAACATATGGCGCGTTGCAATGGTTATGCATGGGAGCATGCATTTGTTGAGTATTGTAATATGCTAATGAAGAAGAGAAGTCACTAAGGTTAGTGAATGGTTCAGGTTCATCAAGCGTAACCTGGCAATGATATTGTGGTATCGGGGTCAATATAGTATTTGGCGGGTTTGAATAAGACGGGTTGGGCGGGACCATTGTTCGCCAGTTTTGGTTCAGTTCGGGACCGGTCGGTGCTCCGATGTGAGCCATTTGAAGTTGTGAACTTACTGTTCCAATTTGAGTTTGGGTTGCATTGCGTTTTGCTGGCGGTACATATGGTGCCTGTTTAGTCTTGCGTTGTGTGAAATTAGATTCTATGCCCCTTGTTCTTTTTGATTGAGCATCAATATTGGTTGGGAATTGATAGGCGGCACGATTCTGCATATGCGCCTTTTCCCTACACTGTTTCCTATATAGTTCTTGAGCATATTTTAATGCTCCATTGAATTGTGGCCCGCTTAAGCTTTCGTCTAATGAACTCACTACCATACTAACATCGTCATCTCCATTGTTCTCCTCGTCATCATCCTCTACATCTTCATCCTCCTCTTCATCATCGCTCAAATCCTCACGGATCTGATAATGTGTTAAGATGTCATGATTAAAGCAATAAAAATCTGCTTTGTTCTTTTCGAGTAGGCTTGCTACCATGGACTGACGTCCACTTCCCTCATAGATTGCTCTGAGAGCCTTTTTTGAGTCGTTATATGATTTCCTAAGCCTATTTAGTACTCCTTCTCTTTCCTTAATGAAAGGGTCTTCTGCATCATTTACGGGAGTACATGCGGATCCCCAAGTTTTACCGTTGGCGGTATCTATAAGTACTGGGTTATTTTTGCTTGGGACCGTATTAGGAGGTAATGCTGGGTTTTCATTGTCTCCCCCTTGTATGCTTGCCTGACCTAGTTGACTGGGGTTTGACCCCGTTGTTTCTTTTTCGCCGCTATGACTCATTGTGTTTGCGCTTGTATGGGATTCGTTAACATTGATTATGGGCGAATTTGTTAATAAATTAAATGCAACTTCTTTTTTGCCTACTTTGTCAATGTATAAGAATGGTTGGTGTGCTTGAGCGTATCGTGATCTACGTCTTGTGCGGGTACGAGGCGTGAATGGTGTATACATTTAGTGAAGAGAGCATTAGCAACAGTAATTCCCTATGATTGGTTGTTCGGTATCAAGTTGAATCAGATATACGGCAATATCAATGACTGTACTTTGTTTTGCATTCCTAAGATATCCTGGTGTGTAAGAGATAATGAGAGTAAGTATGTAAGGTAGAGTGAGATTTATTATTGAAATTGTTCGTTAATATTTAGTTTTGAATTCCACTTTTTATTTTCACTTATTTAAATCAATTAGTTTAGATCTTACTGGCAGTTAAAATTTGAATTTATAGGTACGTGGTTTTATTTAAAGTGAATGAACTCCGTTATAATGTTTTTTCAGGGAAAGGTAATTGATTGGAAATTTCCATACACTCAGCCAAGGCATGAATCTAATGATCCACAGAAAGCGATTAGTATGGAAATGGAATTTTAGGTAGTTGGCTGAATGATCAGATAGGTGTTCACCCTATGCCCTAGTTACATGTATTTTATATAATTTGTCCGTTATTTAAAATCAAATTGAATTGAAAACTAAAAAAAACCTTGATCTCATAATATTCCACCATGTAAAATTAAAAGGTCAAATTAATTAAAAAGTACCTAAGTCCTCAAGTACAACGAAACATCAGAGTCTACCAGTTGTGAGAGCGAAAGGGACTTTCTTACTCTCTGAGTAAATCGGTTACTTGTAATTTACTTGAATGGAAATGAGATTTGAAAGTTGGGCTGGAATGAAGTAAAATATGCTAATTGGTTAATTAATAGTCACCCAAATGGATAGGCATTGCATCGGTACTTCGTGATGTTCGTCTCCTTAATTCGTGTAACATGAGGTATTTTTCCACTGTAATGTCAAATTGCTAAAAGAACTGAATGTAAAGATGATGGAGTGTTATGAGAATCAATTACACGGATTCATGGAAATAATGAGTAATGGAAAATTTTGGATTTTTACTGTAATGAATGGACTACTATTTTATTTTAACTTGTTTCAGAAACTTGGAAATATCAAGAAAACCATTCATTCAATTTTGTGAATTTAATTGGGAAATGTTTAATTTGTCAATTTATACTTGAGTGTATATTAAATTCTATACAATGCCCTTTTAGGCTATAATTAGCTGAACAGTAGTAGTGGGTGCACGCGTACTAATACAATAACGCTTTTCTATACCGGCCGGTGTGGAGTATGAAGATGCCCCTACTACTCAGTGTAGAATTCATATATTTTCAGGAAATGTTACAATTAATATAAAAATAGCCCGAGAAACCAGCCACTTGGTCCCCTCAAATCTTGATTGCAACTTTATTGGGGTCGTGACTTCCCTAAACCGCGGCTCGGGTATGTAGAGCAGTAAGCCCTCGCCCACCTCCGCCTTTTACAAATGTATGCGATTCTTATACTAGAATTATTTTTTTGCTTTTATATTTTATCTTACTATTATGTGCGGGTGAACTAAGAGTTCCGATCAAAAGCAGTCAACCAGTGATAAGGAAGGGAAAGCAAAGGATTTTCCACCTTTTGGAACGATGTTTCGTTTAAACAGGAAATGCCAGTGGATCTCAACCAGGAAATATAGGGAAAGCTGTAACATGATACGTATTGAATGATTATTATTTTCTTTTTATCTCACTCTCCTTCTCTCCCTTACCCATTATTTTAAATGCAATTAATTCTCTTTTTACCTGATTATCTAGCTCTTTTCACTTTTTCCTCCTTTCCTATTTTACTTCTATAAAATTGGTTAATTTCTGAAAGAAAAATTATATAAACTGAAAACCTTGTTCACTTTTCCCCATTTTCGGGAAATTGCTAAACTATTTCACTTACTTTTGAAACGCTTATGAGAAAACGCTGGATATTTTTTAAGACGATGAGTTAAGGACTGTGTCGGATTTACGAATGACCGTCTCGTCCCCCTGTCCTTGACTTTTCTTTTCATTCTACCATTCAGTTTTTTAGTAAATGTTGCAGGGCTACTTACGTACATGCTAAAATCAATTAAGTCACACGTTGACTCTTATTTCCCTCTCATCTTCTCTGCTAATTACTAAATATGCTCAACTAATATCGTACATAGTTCTCCATTTCCCTCTCTTTCTTCTACTTACTACTTGAGAACTATTGTGGCATGCATGCTTTATTTCAGTCGCCACTCTGTCCCAAATTAGTCTCTCTCTCTTTCCTTGCATTCCTATGTCTGGAGATATTTTCCCAATTATGCAAATAGTCTTAATTATTTTCTTGACTAAAATCCCGTAAAACCTTTTTTATTTTGTGTGTGAGGGAATACGAACTGTGACAAAGTTTGAAATTGGAAAACGCAGATGTGATGTTGCTGGGGTCCGATCTCATCATCATCTTCTCCCTTTCCCGTCGTCTTCGTCACCAACCACATCACCCGTCAATTTTTGCACATTTCCCAACTCTCACAGCTTCATCGAAAAATACTTTGTTAAGAACGGCGACGGAAACAGAGATGATAATGACGATGTGATATACCAAGATAGAAAGACAGAATTGAAGAGACGGTTTGCATTCAACCGGGAAATCTCTGATAGACGGGAAAAAATGAAAGGACTCTGCTTGTTTAAACCCTTCGTCTCGATGATAATCATTGAGGAAGAGTGTCGCTAACAACATTGTAAAAAGTATTCAGAACAATACAAAAAAAGGATTAGAAAGATGCATAAAATTTTAAAATATGAGTTACATATTGCATGCCAAAAAATGTTTCGTTTAAAAACTTTTCATGTTTTGTGATTTCAGTCTCAGAGGGCATCCACATACTGTCTCTCGTTTTACATTATTTTAAAATCATATTTGTACTTTGCGAAGCTTCCAAAAGTTTGTAAACTTTAACAAAGTGATGAAGTACAGACATGGAAAGAGTTGAAGGCAATGGTTTTATAAAGAAAACATGCAAACTTAAAGCTTCCAGAGATTCTTTAAAAGAAACTTGCAAAAATAAGTTCAATCAAACTTTATGTATTTATGAACATGTAATAATTGAAGAATCGGTGAAAAATCTGCATAGTTTCAGAATCTACAAACAACTTGTGTAATAATCACAAAATAATTATTTTGTACATTTGAAATTACAAACGTATCTAAATTAATACCAATTTAAGGAAACAAAAAATCCCGTAGTGTCGCTTTTATAAAAAATGTATCTTCTTTTTGATTTCTCAAGATACACCATCAAACAGCAAAGTTAAATGACTGAATAGTAAAAATCCTCGCATATGTTTCCAACTTTATCCATTCTATTTAACAAGTTAAACACTTCCTCTTTTATTTCTTCCATCTTTCCTTTCTTTCCTAATGGAAACTTTCTTCCGATATTCCGAGGAAAACTATTTAAATAGAAACAAGAAAACAAAACAGTTTTTTTCATTGTCCCCATTTATATTCATGAGGAGGAGGATAAACGCGTTTGTTGTGGTTCTCCTGATTTTTGTAATAATAGGAAATTAGTTTATGATTTCATCCGGTAAAAGTTGGCTTTTTATGAGAAAGTCAACAACATTAACAATCATCGTCAGCAGAACTACAAAAATTTAATGATGCAACCAACAAGAGTGAAAAGTTTTGTAGTAAGGAAGTAAGTGCCAGACTCTAATTCTTCTTTCTAATTTAGCCCCGTGTTTTATTACAAGTCCTGCTTTCCCTTTTGAAATAACGGTGACAATGAAAAAGGACTCCACTCCTTAAATTGGGAGGAAATAAAAGGAAATACCTAGGAGGAGGATGAAAGAAGCGAAGTTTAACAAAATCCCTTGAAATTTTTAATTAATTTTATGCACCAACTCATCTAAAAAGTGGATCTTACAGAGGATACTGAATTGTTAAACGTTGTAAAGTGTAACTACTAAATCTTGGTAAATTATGCAAGATTTTCTCCATCCCTTCACATAAACAACTGTAGCACTTGGATCAACCCCTACAATTACCGCAAAAGTAATCCTAAAATCAAAAGGTATTTTCACAGGATATAAGGTTTGATGCTATTTCTCAATCCTTCCCAAAAAACTGCCTCATTTCTCATAATCTAAAATGAAGAAACTATCTAGCCACGGCCCCGGTTGCTCTACAACTTTTCCACCTTTCATCCTCTAGGAGAAACAAAAACAACAAAAGACGAACTTGTTATGCAATCCAGCATATTATTATCCACGAGAGTTGTCTGTTTGTTGAGAAAAAGTTGGATGAAAGTATGAAAAGTTCTCTTTATTAATTTTCTGTAGGAGAAGGGAAGCACAGTTTAATAGAAAATCAGACTCAATGAGAAAGCGCAATGAAATTTACAAAATTGACCGAGAAAATACATCTCCTCTTCTCCACTTGTTTTGTGTTGCTTGCTTCCCATTCTGCATTTCACTTTGACTTTCTACTTTGTTGACTGAAATGCCTTGAGGTTGATTACACAGTGAATCCAATAAAGTTTTGCACGATGCGACGAAGACGCTGATAATTATGTGAAAGTTGATGAAGGAAAATAGTTTCCCATTTCAACATCACTTTTGTGCTTTTTTCCGCTACTTTTTTGTTAATGAAATGAGAAAAGCCGAGTAAAGCATTAGCAGATTCCACAGACTTTTCCCATTGACTAACTAACATTGACAGACTTTTCATACAGCAGATTAACTTTTTAGAGTTTTATAATTTAAGAGTGATTAGAATGCTACCTACTACTAATCTAATCTTAACAGTGAAGGAACAAACAAGAATGGCGCCAAATCACTCAACACCGTAAAACATTGTAAAAGTTTTGAAAACAGGTTAAATTCTGATTTTAAATGAAACAAGGTTTATCTTCATCATCTTCATCGTCTTTTTAGAAAGGAAAAGTGAAACAAGTTTTCCAGGATGTGGTCCAAATATCAATTTTATTTGTTTGTGAAGTGTGACGTCCTTCACACGATAAAGATGGATGATATTGATATTTTCCAGAGGATTTACTGACGTGGATACCAGACTTCAAAAAAATTCCTGAAGAGCCTGCCACGAGTTTACGATCTATGCCGGATTTCAGAATTTATTTTGGAGAAATGTAGAGAAATCAAAATAAATTCTTCAGCTAAAGTAAAAAAATAAATTTTTGTAAAGATAAAAGAAACATTTTGCAATTTCACTTCCACATTTATTTTACAAATGATGAAATATCCTCCTTCGGGACCTGAACCCTGCGACTGGAGACGCTACATCAATCGTAATGATCAAAGGCAAAATGTCAAAATACTTGAATTTAGAAATATTGCTTTTATCTCGTAAATTAATCTAAAATATTGTTATGTTGAAGATGGAAAGTACAGAGAAGGAAGTTAATTTCTATTGGGATACTAATTAAATAAATAAATCAGTTTAGAATTCAAAGATTGGTGTTCAATACAACAAAAACTAGATGATGTGTAAAACGGTTTTAATGAGTTTTTTTATATACATTTATTTTTTAATTTAAAAGGTCGTACTATTTTATTATGTGACAAACAGTCAGATAGAAATTATTCTCTTTTTTCTCCGACAACACTTCACAGCAGTAGCAGTAGCAGAGTTGCTTGCTGTTCTCGTCTCTCAAGTTTTTTCAGCTACGATGGCCATTCCACTGTTCATAGTTTCACTGTGTTCAATGTCTAACAATTCGAATGGGAAGAAGATGGTTTTAAAATTAAAAATTAATTTTAGCAAGGATTACATCTCATTAAGCTACCGTTAATAAATTTGTTACTTTATTTATTGAGTATTAACAAAGGTGCGAAGTATTTGCACATTTTTCAATTCATGCTCAAAACATAGTTTCAGAGTAGACAATAAAATAATTTTGTTGTTAAGCAAAACTATTTAAAGATGGATTTGCTTTTAATGATGGAAATCAGGATTTGCCCGCAATAGGTCTAAAACTGAGGATGGTCTAACCCTCAGAACGTTTATCATCAGCAATGATCATGTGGCATCAGAAATATTCTTTGGAGGTCTACCCAGTGAAAAAATATTTCTACTTCAACCCACTTGCCATCGTCACTCGTAAAAGTCTCTCAAAAGCAATTTCGCAGCTTTTGTAAATCTATGCAAGCAAGGTGTAGTGGCATCTGATTGCATAAAAATTATAAGTAAATTAATAATTTTATTATCGGTTTGCAATATTTTTTATAAATTACTATTTTGCCCATTTGAAAACTTCCGCATTTAATTTTTTCAGCATTTGTATTAAATGCACATCACTTGCGATATCTACATTTTACAAGGCTAAAATTAAAACATTCTTTGTAAGGTTGCAACTTCTCGGGTAAAGAGAGATTTACGTAACAGTCTGTTTAAGCTTTTCTTGGGGTTTTTTGGAAGCGTCGTTTCCTACAATAAGTTGCATCGATTGAATCCAAGAAGATTTCATAAAAGAACAAATACTAATAGAAGAATGGAAGAAAAAATTTCCATTTCCAAGTGTATGTTAGGTTCATAATTCATATTCTGCATTTAAAAAAGAGATTATTAGAGAATGACAACTTTTTTCAGTTTTTGTGGCTTTGACTTTGAGAGTGCATGGAAAACAAAAGGAACAGTCTATTCCTCACGTTCTTTTGAATGTGTGTGAACATTCGTTCAAATTTAGTATTCCAGTCAGGCTTTTCCGTTCAATTTCAGGAGCGATAGGATTACGAGAAAAAACGGAAAAAGGAAAAGTATATGTTTGTCTACTATCCTTTTTCTCAATATGGAACACTGTAAACAATATTATATCTGAAGGGAGCAGTGATAAAATGCTTTGAAGTTAATTTATCCCGCGTGATTCTCTTTATTATTCTAAATATTGAATGGTTATTTCATTTTTCACTTACGTGTACTTCCTTCCTTTCAAGCTGGAATTCAAATAGCAAATAAAACACAGAGAGATTAACACTTTTCGTTTAAAATGTGAAACAATTTTGACGAGTAAGAAAGAGTAGTAAATTCAATGACTTGTAATAAAAGTAAAAAGTGAAGGGTTTTCTGTTTAGTAGATGTGAAAATTTCTAAAATGGAAGGTCAAACACAAAGTTTATTTTGCATTTAAACGTTTTACAAGTTTTGAATTGTGAAAAGCTTCTTTTTACAAGCTAAGGAATAAGTACATTGTGCAACCTTTTGTTTAATTCAATTAAAAATTGTTAAAAATATTTTAGTGGCTTTTGTACCTAAATTTGATTGTAATTCTATTTTAGGAAATAAAATAGCACAAAAATTAAAGATCTATGGATTATTCATATTTTTTATAATACACATCGAAGTAAAACCATTTGCAAAAATAACTATCAAAGTTTCCTTTTCCTGCCACAGCTTCCAAACAATTTCTCCTTCGATAAACAAGTTTGCGGAAGAAGAGCAAACAACTCCAACAGTTTCTTGTTTGTCCCTTTTTCTTTTCCTGAACTTGTCCATAACTATCATCCTAATTCATATCAATTTATCTTTCTGTTGCTATCCTATATTCCTACAAAACTTTCTCGTAGACCAATAAAAAACTGTGGTCTAAACATATTTTCTTTATCTGATTATTAAACTATTCTTGCATTTTTACGTTTTCTTGGTGAACAACTTACGTGAACTGAAAAAACAGGGTCACTAACGTAAATGTGACACGAGAGTCTCAACAGGAGCAAGAGAGTGGAAGCATTCACTATCTTTTCCCATCATCATTATCACACCTTCATCCTTTTTTCATATGTTATTTCAAAAACTGAGAAAAGTTTTCATGTAGAGCACGAAAACTTAAAATTATAAAGCAAAGTTTGAAAGTGGAGAACGCAGATGTGATGCATGGTTGGTTCTCTACTTCATCTTTCCTCTTTCTCGTCATCTTCGTCACCATCCACAACATCCGTCAGTTTTTAGCACAACTCGCACAGTTGCATCCAACCAAACACTTTCTTAAGAAA
>JAANSO010001349.1:0-17618 GCA_036507315.1 Lepidocyrtus fimetarius | reverse complement strand
AATGAACTGCTAATACATTTAAGCCATACCTAATTAGCATTATGTTGTTTTCATTTTTTCTTTTTATTGTTGTGCTGCTGACTGATATTTTTGTTAAACCATACAAAGATATTCAATTATTATTATATTATACTATATCACCCATTTTAATTTTGCATGATGATGTAATGCACGATGCTAAGGATTAATGATGATGTGAGAGCAATAAGTTCAAGAAATGACGATTTTTGCAAAATGAATTGCAAAAATTGATAGACGAGAATGAGAGACGTGGAACGGTAAAGATTTACATAGATACATGTACGTTTTTATGAAGTGGTGCTGCTAACTATAAAATATGGCCATTTATTTGTCATCAAGTCTTTGTATAATTAAGTTTTTGAAATGAAAAGACATGTCAAGTAATGAGGTTTTAACTTTTGTAAGCATTTTTGGATCAAAACGGGGTTTTAATTTTCTTTATGTTCGTTCAAAAAGTATGCGTTCTTGTAATAGTTTTAAGGAAATTTAATATTTTACCATTAAAATAACTGCTTGTTTGCCATATTGACCAGGTAGGACAAAAGAATAGTTAATATAGGTATATAGATATTAAAACTACTTATGATAAAGAAAATACCAAGACTTTCTATTAAATTAAGACTTTTATGATTCTATTTGGTATAAACATAATGATACATAGTTATCAGATTTGGGCAACTCGCAATGGCAATATTGGGACACCTGTAACCTTAAGTATTTATGCAGACACACATTAAACTAATGAAAATTTTTATTTATATGATAACAAGTTGTAATTGTAAGGAGTGTATCAGAAAACTTATACACGATTGATTAAAGCGTAACACGCAGACACATCAACTCATTCGTACAGATCTTTCAATATTTCAAGTCTCAGAGAAGAGAAGGATTGGCTAAATTAAATAAAAAAGAATTTTTAAAACATTTAATGAAACTCAGAACCATTGTATCTAAAAGGTAATCTAATAATCAAGAATTTGCCTCAATTTCAAATACTTTGCAAAAGAGTTACCGTGATAAATACTGATTTTAGGTATAAATGCCTTTTCCTATGATCCTTTAAATCATCTTTTAGAACAATGTTCAAGACAGCATGAAAGTTTATTGCGTATGTATGACTAAAATGATGGTGTACTTGAAATGTTTGTTACTACTTGTTCAGGGTTAAATATTTTATAATGACATTTATATAATTTAATAAAAATTCAAACTTTAATTTGTGTTCATTTAATTGACTTTATAATTGCATTAAATTGCATATAACACAATTGCGATTAAAATTTAAGCATGAAATTTCATTATTTTCTGTTAATAATACGGCAAACACAAAATATCACAATACACATGCTCGCGCACAAATAATAATTAAAAAATGTGAACAAAATCATGTTCGATCAATTGAAAGCCACTTTTTAAAATGATGGTGTACTTGAAATGTTTGTTACTACTTGTTCAGGGTTAAATATTTTATAATGACATTTATATAATTTAATAAAAATTCAAACTTTAATTTTATTGTGTTCATTTAATTGACTTCATAATTGCATTAAATTGCATATAACACAATTGCGATTAAAATTTAAGTATGAAATTTCAATATTTTAATACGGCAAACACAAAATATCACAATACACATGCTCGCGCACAAATAATAATTAAAAAATGTGAACAAAATCATGTTCGATCAATTGAAAGCCACTTTTCCTTTTTCTGAGTTATCTGCTTAGCAAGAACAGGCTCGCGAACTTTTATTTTGACCTCCAGCTTCCCCACGACTTTCCTTCCATCCAAGATCTAGATAAATTACATTTGCATAAATTATTTAAACTATATAACATCGAATTAGAAGGTTTTTTAAAAACAAACTTACATCAAATGCATCATGTAAGGAACATTTTGTCTCTAGCGGGAGGAGTTTAATAGTTGCCGTTCCAATATGAGTGCTCGCTCTTAGAAAGCCACTGTTACATTTACAAAAGAAAATTCCTCCACTGCATAAACCTCTGTTATTAAACGTGTCAGACAAACAATTCCCAATTGCATACTTTATCTTTCACTAAACAGGCATGTAGTCAGGAAATCCCTTATAAAGCTTTATTAAAGATAGCTTAAGATTGGCGATTGTATGCAATAGTAGGACAAGAATCTGCATAAAAATATGTAAAATGGAAAAGTAACGGCGAAACTTACCCTTTGGACCAAACCTCGCACTTAAACCCGTGTCGATGTACAAACCGTTGAAAATTTCGGGCTGTTCTATTAATATTCATCTTATATGTAGCGTTATACGTGGGATTGTTTGTATCTTTAACCACTTGCGTTTTTTGCGTTTGAGCTTCATCGGCCTGTAGAAACAATACATAATTGTCTGATTACGTAATCGCCGCAAGTATTTGGCGTAATAATAAATGTTCTAAAAATTTTAACAATAGTTCTTACCGTAGGATAAGGCAATTCTATTTTTACATATGTATCCACGTCCGATGGATTACTAACTTTATAATTAATTCCTTGCATTATACATATTTCTATTTCATCTTCTCGGACATCTGTATTGCACCTATGAAACGCAAAAAACAAGAGTTAAGGTATTTTAGGAATTGTACTTAACACTCAAAGATGCTTCTTTCCGAACTTTGCTTTTCTTACTCAGTAATGCTGAAAATTCTATTTTCGTAGTGGTATTTAGGAATCGCTCCATTTTGTTTCATTGATAATCTTAACGCATCCAAATCCCTCTTCGATTCTATGGCCATTGATTCAAATCGGTTTGCAGAAGCAACATCAGCAATAGCTTTAAAATGTTCTCTGGTCCTCATACACATCTGAATCGCAAAAAGAAAATTTCTCAAAATGATGTCGTTACGTAATATTTTGTGTGTGCAATAAGAGCACTTAACTAAAGTTATACTTTTAATTGCTGCTTCAAGTCATCCTCCAGTTTTGAAAATATTTCAGCGGCATTTCCAGAAGGCATTATGCAATCAGACGCGTTTACTAGTTCAAAGTTCCCCTCCTCTTCCAGTTCTAACCTGGCTACGGCTTCAGGTGGAGACGGAAGCTGAATAAAATGAATTATGGTTTAGTATTGTTAAAAAACTGTTACATCTCTCACTCAAAAAGTATTTATAACACCGTACCGTGTTCATGTCCACTGGGAGACCTGCCTGTGAAACCTTTATCAAATTGTCAAATCCCTTTGCAGTTCTTAAAAATTCACGAGCTTGGTTAATGTCGCCTCTCTTTTTGGCATTCAGCGCTGCTTCTTTAAATTGCTGCTGCCTCAATGTAATAATTTGTAATTGCTTTTCTTGAAGAGTAAGCTTGCCCGTCGGTTTACCACTTCTTGTTACACTGCCTTGGCCAGGAGGTGTCTGTCCCGTGGAAGGACCTGCTGGTCTTGGAGACTCTGCGGCTTTTGGTTTCTTTTCTGGACTCCCTTCGCCAAATCCTAAAGGCTCCGCAGATTCAGACGCCGGACGTGATTGTGGCACTGAAACAGGTGCTGGTGAAGCTGTTGCAGCTGGACCACCTCCACCAACCGGGATAGGACCAAATCCTGGTGGAGTTGGTAGTTCATCAAAAGGCACTGGTTTTCCTTTTTTATATGAAGTTATTGCCTCTTCGTATTGCTTCACGATTCGTCCCATCCGCCTTGCTTTACTAGAATTTGAAGCAGAATTTGCTTTTTCCACTTCTGATTTATATTTATCAAGGCGTTGTTCCAATGCTTCCATAACAGTCCTTGGAGCAGGTGGTGCTCCAAACAAATCTTCGCCGGATGGTGGCGGAGCACCTGCAGTCGAATTATTTGGTTCCACAGTTGGTGGGACATTTTCCCCTCTTGTAACTTCTGGAGCATTATTGGGAGGCACTTCAAGTACTGATGGGGTTTCCTCAGTTAACGAGGGATAATCGTTTAAATTTACAGATTTTCCACTTTTAATTGCTTCCTTCTAACTCTTTGGAAAGTTTTAAATATTTTACAGCTCCTTGTACATCTCCCTGTCTTTTCAAACTGACAGCTACAAGTTTGTATTCCTTTAATCTATTTTCAATCATAGGATCAATCACAGTTTGTACCGGAGGAGGGGTTGGATCTAAGGCCGGAGAAGTTGGACTGGCAGTTGGCGGCAGTTTATTGCTCAGCGATGGTCTTGGGGGAACCTTTGGTGGCGATTCAGGTAAATGAACAGGAGTGGGACTCAAGGGTTCAGGCAATTTTGGATTTGCAGTTTGGCTATCAATAGAAATATCTGTAGATGGAGTGTTATCTACAGGCACGTCAATTTGTTGTGGGGAATCTGTATTTAAAAGGCTCGCACCTGGCACTGGTTGACTAGCATTGTCATTGGATTGGAGAGTCGTATTCTTATTAATCACTCCAATCGAAACAACGGGAGGAATTTCCGATTTCGTCAACCACTCGACCAGCCTTGGCTTTAGACAAAAGCCCCTGCAAAGTCTTTAAGCCTCTATCAAACCTGTACCAAAAACAAATAGAGTTCAATAATTTTTAAAGTATTAAAGCTTTACTAAAAACAAATCTATACAAACCTTCTAGCCTTTGAAGAATCTCCTGCAGAAGTTGCAGCAGCCTTTGCTTTGGTATACAGGTCCAATCTTTCTTGCAAAAGTTTAATCAACTGATCTGATGTCATTGTTGGGGCAGGTGCCGGTTTTGAGTCATCTTCACTATCTGCATCATCGTCTTCTTCAACTTCTGCAGCATGACCCTTGGGTGCAGCGGATGGCAATCCTAATATATCACCCAGTTCAGCCTCCAGGTCAGGATCATCAACATCTACGTCGTCCCCATCATCGTCACCAACATCGTTATCGAAATCATTAATATTGAAATTATCATTTGCTCCGGCGGACCTACTACCTCCTCCTCCCGAAGTTCTAGCAGGTTTCTTTGAGGGTGATGTTTTTGGTCGTCTCAGAGCAGGCTGTTTTCCTTCCAAAAGCATTGCCAATTCCTCCTCCAAGTCTTCATCCCCAACATCCATATTTCCCATCAAATCGTCAATATCCCCTTCGTCACCAACTAAAAACCCAAGCTAAAAGTAAACATTCCATTTAATTCAGTCTGCAAACAAGTCAACTGATTAAATATTTCAAATTAACTGTACCTGAGCACGACTCTGTGACTTCCTTTCTTTACTTTCAGCAGACCGCCTAGCCCTTTCGGGCCTTTCTGGCTCTGCTTTTTTCTTTCCAAATCCAAACATTTCTTCCAAAACTTAATTTATTTAAACCATTAACCTAAATCCACCGAACAATTAAACATTTAAACCCCTCCCAAACAATCCTGACGCCATACAGCTTATTTACAATGAAAAATCATATAGGCACACATAAATGTTTCGGTTTTTCAAATTGATTGATTCCGGAAGTAATTAAATTATTGTTTTACGACTTTGTAAACTTGATTTTAATGTGAGAATTAAATGCATTTATCAGCTGTTAATTGTTAAAAGCGTTTAAAATTTTACCTAAGGAATGAGAAAGTTGTTCGTTAAAAAAATATTGAATCAGCTGAGCTGTGAGTGGAGTTGATGAATCATCATAGCATGATGATGAGCATTGTATGTAGTAGATGGCAGATTGGATTTTTTTGCAAAGTGTTGCGTAATATTTGCACAAACCTAGCACTACTGGATCTACTACAAGTATGCGAGTCGAATAATTTGATTCGAGTAGCAATCCAAACCAAAGTACATATAATAATAATGATCCAAACAACGTTACTTTACAAGAGGAACAAAGGATTATTTTATGTAATTTTATTTCCTTTTTTAATTCATAATAATATAGCCAACAATAATGATTTACCTTAAATCTAACATTTAAATAGTTTCTAAAAGGTATAACACAGTGGATTTAGTACGTGTGCTAGTGAATTTTATAAACCTTCCGTTCTCTTCTCTTCCGCATTGCAAATTCTTTGATTACAAACCCAGAATTGACATCAAATCTTAATCAAAATGTTAATCTTAAGCTATTTTTTTCGTACAAGTCTCATCCTCATCATCAGTGCAGTTTATAAACTAAATAAAAATAGGTATACTAGGTATAATTATATCTTAGACTGAACAATATCTAGTTTTTATCAAACGAATTCAAAATGAAATATTTTCTCGTACTAGCTTTAAGTAAAGTACTAAAAGTAAATTGTGTGTTAAAACTAGCTAATCTCTATCTGATTGTATTCTAATTTCTGAAAATGCATTCAAATGTCTTCATAGTTGCGTAGTTGAAATCTTATTGCAACTTTAACGCTATCCCGAGCGTTTTCGTCATCGTTTATTTAACTTTAATGCTCACCTTCACACTAAATATTTAAATTATACAGTAAATTCTTTCAATTGCTTAGGATTAAAATCATAATTCGCCATAAACAAAAGCCGCGCAAGACTAGACAGCAATTACAAGGAAGCAACAAAACATTCTTTGATTATGCCTGTATATAAATAATTAAATAAATAATCACAAAAGACAAACAATTCATATACTAACTGAGATTTTATACCTAATCGATTTTCACAGCAGCATAAATTTTGTTGAGAAAGTAGTATGCTGCATAAAAACCGATGGTGGCTGTTAATAACCAAAACGTAAGAACCATTAACCCAGTATAGGCAAAATACAGGAGGGTTGGAATGAATTCAGTTATTTCAAGGCGAGTGTAGAAATAGAATACTGCATACAAAAACATGTAAATTGCAGAACCTCCTGAAGAAAATAAGGTCCTCCACCACCAATGATAGTCCTGGGAAATAATTCAAAAATTAGTAAATTGCAAAAAATTAAGTAATTGATGCTAATCTTGTATAATAAAATGTTTTGGACTAGGACCAGTACGTACCTCTCCACAGAGCTGAAAGTACACTAATACAACGGCAATCTGACTAACAGAAATGAATAATATGGCAAAAACCAGAAACAGAAATCCAAACATGTAGTAAAACTGATTTTGCCAAATTGCCGTAAATATGAAGAAGAGTTCAATGAACATTGCACCAAATGGTAGGATTCCAGCCATTAAGGAACTATTAAAAATAAGAGTTAAATTAAAATACAATTAGTAATACAGTCAACCAACAGAATATGGAGTATAAAAGATTAAAAGGAAGAAATTATAATACCTTGGAAGGGAATGCATATACCAAGGCTGCTTTGGCACTTGACGAGGAATTTGGTTTGTGCGAACGGGATGTTGATAAGGTTTCTTTCTGAAGCCAAAATAAGATTCCCAAGAAAACTAACGGAACAGAGATTCCGAACCACAACAGTAGAAGAGAAACCATTGTCCCGAAGGGTACCGCGCCACTAGAAGCCTTTCCCCAAATGAAGAAATTTAAAAGGAAACATGATGCAAATATAGCTCCAGGAAATAGGGTAGCCGTCTAGTTAAAAATTACGAATCATCAATTAGAACTAAAAATGAACATGTCCGTTTTAGCTTGAAACACAAAGATTTACCAAGAAAGCTTGTTTTTTCCACTCCTTTCCTTTCATGGTTCTGTATAACCTTGCAGAATAGTATCCTGCGAATGTGCCCATTATTACATACAAAAAGATCATTGCCGACATCAACGCACCTCTTGCCGCCGGCGACAGCATTCCCAACATTGCAAAAACTATAAATAAAATAAATGATCACTCATTTAATTAATCAACCTACTTTAAGAATCAGATTAATTTGCGAATAAGCACTTCGCACGCTCTACTCAACAAATATTGTACTTGGTAATTATTTTTAAGTATCTCAGACATACATAATGTTATCAATGTCATGCCCAGAATTTGTATTCCACTTCCAATAATAGCAGCAAACAGCCTGGGATATTTAGGCGGCCGAAATATGTCACCATGAACAAGTTTCCAACCAGATTCCTCCAAAGCCTCGTCCGCAGAGTCATCCATGCTATTATAGCGAGCAATATCTCGTCGTAATGTTCGTATTATTATCATTGTTATAATTCCTGTTGAAAGAAACATATAATAGCTGCATTATTAAGATTAATTTAAAGTTTACATTTCATGATCTTTGTTGATGATTACAAATGGGCAATCATCATTAAAACAAATATCAAGCCAAAAGAGAAATGTGTGTAATTAAACCTGTCAAGAAGAACACCACAACAAGCGAATTAATTATTGAGAACCAATGGATGTTTACATCACTCATTTTCAAATAGACATCCCACCTGGAAGCCCACCGTACCTGCAAGGTTGAATTTTGCAAATTAAGTCAGTCAAACAGCGATTACATAATCAGCAAAGTAAAGTAATGTACAAAATAGAAATAAGAGTAGAATTACAGTAACACAATCTTTAAAAAGTTGACCCAACTTACATTTGACTCCTTCCATTTGACAGTATACGTAAAATAAATCTCATTATCCTCATTTGCTTTAATTTCTTGAAAGGATTCCCGTGGATCACCCTGAGGAGACGTACAAGCTTCATCTTTCAAATCGAGTTTCTTATAATGAATGCTGGCCGGCCGAATTTCGCATCCCACCACTCGATACGTTTTGCTTCATATTGTTCATTATTATTACAATAAAAGAAACATGAAAAACAAGATCCATTTAGTTAATTATTTGTATTAATTAATAAAGCAATGAAACTCATTATTATATTAGCGTTCTTCACTTGTAGAATCTATAAATTAATCAAGAGCAAAATTCAAAAAGTTGTTTAATTAACATACTCATCTTCAGTGTGGTATAGGATATTGAAATCCAAGTGATTGTTGATATATGAGCGCTCCGAGTCGGGTGACATAAATCCAAGGCGATATCCCACCTCAAATTGTTGCTGTCCGTTCTCATCTTCAGTGCCAAGTTTTGTCACGCAGGGTAAGTTATCAACAATCCTATTGAAAAAAGGAAAGAATGGAAAGTTAGCATAATATTATGTTTGTTAAATAAAGAAAAGGTTAACGAAATAAGGAATGTAAATGTATAAATCACAGATAAAATCAGTGTCGGACCACTGTCAGACAACAAATCAATTATGTCATCAACATATTTTTCTGTACAACTCTACCAGTTGCAGTTCAACTACAAGAAACATTATCGAACCATTGTCAATGTCATGTTATTATCAACAAGAATTAATTCTGAATGAATGAGTTAAATTAGCTAAACTGGGAATACATAAGTAGCAATACATATTATTATGCTGCTGAGCGCTACAATCAAGATTTTCACCCCTCTTCTAAACAAATTCTTATATTTTCCTTCCTATTCTTTGGTGCTGGTTCAACAAGATTTGATTAGGAATAATGTTGATTATCGCTGTATTGTTGAATATGACATGGAAATGCTAATGTACTTTACATTATCATTTGTTTGGCAAATTTTACCTACAAATTGGCCATGTTATATATCCTGCCACGCGTCTTTCATTCTATATGCCTTAAGCAAATTCTGACTTTTAAATGGCCTTGCCTAAATGAACTTTAACCACTTTATAATTGGCTAATTTGCATGGCAAAATTTAAATCATCTTTTTTGTCATTACCGATATGTCAAAATAAGTAAAAAATGATCTCACAATTAATTTTGCTTCTGTTGAACAACTTTTTACTGAAAGAGCAAATGGTCAAGCATAATTACAAGTTATAAGCGAATTTCGAATATGAGTAATTTAGTCTATGGTTGGACGGGAGCAGCCAGGAACACGCCTTTGGCCTTTGAATTGTCAGAAAGGAAAGAAATATTTCATTTTTTGCAGTAATTCATTCTTCCAATATGATTTTGACAGCGCATTGTCAATGACAAAAAGCAAATCAAGAAATGTATGCAAACAAACAACGATGGTAATAAACCTTATCTTATATCAGTAATTTTCTAAAGAACCAATATTCAAGGTTTCCTCCACAAACAACCCATCACATTAGCAATTTTATAAAATTTATACTCAACAAGCCAAGTTTATTATCTGCAATTAGTTTCTAAAAGATGTTCACTTCTGCTTATGATCCTTCTACTGTTGAAATGCTACGCACTCTACAGACAAATTAACCAGTACAAAATAACGCCCAGTTCAATTAGTTTTTGTTTTTAAAGTTTGACTTTTAATTCGGCTTGCTCAGTTAGTGGCTAATTCAACTTTGTTTAATATCGTTCAATACCATTCTTCCTTGCAGCTTTTCGATGTAATCGTTAACTTTAATCGCATAATAATAATAACGATAATCCTTGCAATAATCAAAAGTATGCTGCCCACAAGTACGAGTGTCACTTCATTTTCATATTAGTTATCCGTTAAACTATTAACATTTTAGATATAAAAAAGCACAGGTTAAGGTTCATTGCAAAACTTTTATTGCCAATATCTTGATGAATTTGTTTTACGCACGGGAACTGGTTTCTAAATAGGTTAATAACGCGTATTATGTTTTTATTAATGTCTTCTCGCTCTCTTCTTATCCTTTATTAATATTGCACGACAAAAAAGTTAAATAAACACAATAGAATACCGTAAATTATTCTGCATAATCGCAATTGACGAAATTGGCAGAGACAAAATTGCTTTGGTAGGGGGAAGAGCATAATATTATACCTCTGCTGATTCAACAGTGCTGAACAATTGACAATTTTTAATTGAAGTCAAAGCATTTCATTGTAAGGTTCAGCAGCTAAAATAAGCGTTGTCATCTCAAGTTATTTAAAGGCTCTGCGTTTTTCTTTTTCACATATCGACCTACACCTACCTCGAACAGTTTATAAAAACGTATTGGAAAGATATATAGATTTAGGCACATATTAATTTTCTCATTATCGAAATCATAAAATTTAATGGATGGACAACGCTGTGCTCAATAATTCTGTTAGTCAGCAATCAAACGCCAACTTTAACTCGTAAAAATCATTCTCAAATATGCCTTTCAACTCTTTTTTTACTTGTGACTTTGACAATAAAACCAAGTGATCAGTCTCTTTTCAGTCCCCATTACTTTTTCTGTTTCTCTCCTCACTTTTCCTTAAGGTCTGGTCAGTTAATAGGAAATTCGNTTTTCCTTAAGGTCTGGTCAGTTAATAGGAAATTCGTGTTTCTGTCATGAGAATGACATCACTCTTTAAAAATGATTCGATTAAAATGACAATGAAATTGTTCATTGAATACCTGCTGGGGACTAGGGGAGATTGTGAGGCCAATGAGTCTGACCTAATTATCGAAAGATGTTCCTAAAACAATCCAAGAGCTAAACCAAACGCCCCTATTTACTACAGCCAACAGCTCCTATATCTGTGAGAATAGAACATTTATCAATGACCACATGCCAAGCAGAGTTAGTTATGTGCATAACAGACAAACCAATTTGCTAAAATACAACGATACCACTTGTCAATAATCAGAAAACACGATGGACAAACATGCATACCTAAAAAAGACGCATGTATCTTTTTGTTATCAAAAAGTAAGAAACAAGCAGCCAACAGTAACCTTTAACAAATGTGGACCTACGGCTTAGAAAAAAATATTTATTACTAACTGAACCCACTACATTATCTCAGCTCCATCTTTAACTAGACAAGTTTCGCAAATAAAAAAGCCCCTTATTCCTTTAGCAAATCCTCTGTTACCATATCCATCGTCTTCGCGTCTTCGCTATCACGTTCACATCTAATCTAACAACAAGTAGCTCCTACAAATAAATCTGTTATGTCATCGATGAGCGATGAAACTAGATACGCATATAGCTCGCACGGCAAGATCATGTAGTTGGACGCAACAATTAATAATATTAATAATGGGTGAAACCGTCATAAGTTTTTTAACGTCTTCGCATGAAGGTGACAAAAAAATGTGAAGGAAGAGATAATATGTAGGTAGATGATAGAAAGGATGTAGCAAATATATGGGCCCGGCTTTAATCTTAATAATGGGTGAAACCGTCATAAGTTTTTTAACGTCTTCGCATGAAGGTGACAAAAAAATGTGAAGGAAGAGATAATATGTAGGTAGATGATAGAAAGGATGTAGCAAATACATGGGCCCGGCTTCACCAACTACCTTCATTGTAGTGGCCATTATCAAAAAAGCTTTTGTTTAAACTAAATAAAGACGCCTATTCCATTTGATTCTTTTAAATAGTAATGTTGCGCAAGCAGACAACAAACTGTGAATGAATGTGAATGGAATTTGCAAATCATGATAAGATCAAGAAGACCAAAAATAAGCTCCGTTTAAAAAATATTTTCCTTACATGTGCACGTAGTACTGATGACTGATGTGGGAGAAAGCCGCAGAGGAGTACGGGGGTTTCCAGTGAAGTGGTGTTCCCAAGCTATAGAAAGTGAATAAAAACAATTATTTAATTCGTTATAAAAGTTTATCCTTGTGTAAGTTTGCTGTGTTTATCTTTAAAATATTTTAAAATTTTACCTGTGGCATGCCAATGTGCAAGTGCGATCTTCCCCCAAAGTGAATTCATATGGCGTCGTAACAATTCTATCCCCTCTCAGAACCTCTCCAAGATTTTCAGACTTATACACCAATTTGGACGCATTTGGTTTACAAAAAGGTAAGCTGTAGTAACTTGTACGGGAGTTGGGTTATCGTTGAAGTCATTTTAACAGCTTTTACAACTATACTATCCCCCTTTCTAAACTCCACAGGGGCAACTCCAGGCACGTAAAACCCGGATGAGCCGGGCACCCTCATTGCGAATAGTATCAAAGTTATCCCTATTCCAAGGGAGTTCAGTGTTTGAAGTGGTAGCGACATTTTCAAGTATTTTAAACCCAATCTCTTATGAAAACTATTTCAATTACTGGCACAACTAACAATTTTTAATGAACCGGAAACTTTAATCAAAATGACCACTGATTATTTGGGTTAATTAAACTTCTCTAAACTCCACAGGGGCAACTCCAGGCACGTAAAACCCGGATGAGCCGGGCACCCTGATTGCGAATAGTATCAAAGTGATCCCTATTCCAAGGGAGTTCAGTGTTTGAAGTGGTAGCGACATTTTCACTTTAAATCCAATCTCTTATGAAAACTATTTCAATTAACTGGCACAACTAACAATTTTTAATGAACCGGAAACTTTAATCAAAATGACCACTGATTATTTGCGTTAATTAAACTTCCAATCAAAAAGGACTAATTCCATTACAAGGTAAAGCTTTTAAAATGTGTTCGAGATGTTTCATCTTTAATTAAGATTTAATTACATTCCCAATTCCCAACAATTTTGTTAAATGCTTTGTCCGAGATGTTAATAGGGCACTGGCACTGAACACTAAATGAAATTAAGATCATCAAAATAGTCACACTGAAAATTTAATTAAATATTTAATTATTAACTGGGAAGATAATTAAACAGATGTCATTTGTCAAAAGATAATTTTTAAACTCTCGCAAAAAAGACGGGAATAGGAAAAACCAGCTGGCAAAAGAGACAACAAGAAAGTGCAGCTCGCACTTGTCTCCTCTGGCCACGGCCAGCTGGCGCTTCCGCTACCAAATCTGATTGATGGACCAGAAAAAACGGAGAAAGCGCACCGCAAAACAACGGTTTAGTCTGGATAATTATAAATAATTAATTGAGAAATTAATTAAAATTAACTTTTAGGTTCTCTAGTTTCATTTTAAGAGTACACGTACGTGTGTAGAAATCAAAGAAAGAATAAATATTTTGTCAGGAGTGTATCATTTTGCCGTAAAAGATGACGCTTACGTTCCAAGGTTTTAATTATAAATTGTCCTGATTTGACAGTAGGTCTATTAAAATCTTTAAATATTATTTCCTTCTAATTATTTCTGACTTTGATAATACGGTTTGAAAGATAATACCTTTAATGTGTTTGGTTTTAATTATGAAAATCGGTTACATAGTACTTTGTAGAGGCTCATGTAACCTCACATAAACTTCAAACGATGTTTATGTAATTGTATTGTCAGTTAACTTGTAAATGATGGATTTATGTTTTATGTATGAGGCTGTTGCAGGAGGCGGTTATAAAGGGAGGACATCATTTGGAAGAGGACAATTACAAATGCACACGTAACTAAAGAAAGACAGATACTTCGATGTGACACTGAGTGACGCAAATAACTTCCTTTTTCTATCAACATCGACAGCCTCCACCACAACCACCCACAACAATTTAACTCTTTGTATTTACTTTGTTAAAGTGAAAGAAGACCTTCCTTTCCCCTTATTCGCTTCCATAATAAGGTTCAAATAGAGTACTTTATATGAACATACGCTGGAAGCGTGCACGCGCTTCAGTATTCATTATTCACTTGAGAAGGTCGTTACTGCAATTTAAAACTTGGAAAAAGCTGTCGGAAATCATTGGAAATATGAAGCTGTTTCTTCAGTATTCATTATTCACTTGAGAAGGTCGTTACTGCAATTTAAAACTTGTATGGAAAAAGCTGTCGGAAATCATTGGAAATATGAAGCTGTTTATCACCTATGAAGTTTGTCACTTGTTTGTAGACAGATTTTTATAAGTCTACAAAAGCAACCCTTTTTCATCATTCCGATTTTTAAGACCGTTCTTTAGATTTGGCGATGTAGCCACTTTCTCTTTTTAGAAATTTCAGTTGGCTAAAAGAACAGTAATAATAAAAATCTATTAAAACCGAGAATGAAAGTATTTCAAGAAGATATCTGCACTTTCTCCCTTTCAAAGGAATTTTTGAAGAGTATTTCTAAATGAAATTGGTATGCTTAGTAAGCATGAAAAAATGAGTGGTCATTTGGTTAGTTTCAATCTCCTCTGGAGGATTAGTTATTCTGTACGTCATATCAAAGATCATGATGATGACGCTGATACGGTTGGTTGCCAATTCTTAGAGCACAACAAAAAGTTTTGTGTTGTAGGGACAATTTGTTTTAACGTTTATTGCTTTCAGTAAAAGGCTTTGACAAGGGCTCAAGTAGTAGTTTGTTTTAGGTTTATGGAGAAAGCAAGTGCATGAAAAAATGAGTGGTCATTTGGTTAGTTTCAATCTCCTCTGGAGGATTAGTTATTCTGTACGTCATATCAAAGATCATGATGATGACGCTGATACGGTTGGTTGCCAATTCACATAGAGCACAACAAAAAGTTTTGTGTTGTAGGGACAATTTGTTTTAACGTTTATTGCTTTCAGTAAAAAGCTTTGACAAGAGCTCAAGTAGTAGTTTGTTTTAGGTTTATGGAGAAAGCAAGTAAATGGAGGAGAAGAAATATTGACAATTTATCTTATGTTGTTTTGTGCCGTTTGTAATATTAAGCCCGACTGATGTACGCGTTTCCATTATGCGTTAGCTCTACAACATCTCACGTAATTTTGGAAATATAAAGATATAAATCAATATATTTTGAACAACTTTTTATAGGTAAACGTTTAAGGAATGTTTTGCTAAAGATGTTTACTACTTGTGCACCTACACATCAAAACTTTTGGGAATTTATTTACATCTTTGGTGAGTTGTCATTGTTCAAGACATCCGTCCTTTAATTTTCCTGGGTGGCTTCAGGACACGAATTGAACTTTTTAGGCCTCCTGACTAAAGTACTGACAACATTTTGAAGAATATTGGAGTTAAAATAAGTTTAAATGGCTACTCTACCCAAGTACTTAAGGTAGTAGTAAAGTAGTCTATAATATGTTTATTGGTCCAAAGTCCAGGATTTCCATAAAATAGATTTTTGAAGTACCTAGTTAAAGCAAATAAAAAACAAAAAACATTCTTGGAAAAGGTAAAAATGAATTCAATCAAAGAGATATAGTTCAATATAAGCAAACTTGTGCTTTTTATTTTCTTGTCCATGACTTTCCAAAACATCTTAAAGAAATATACTTCAAGTTTTGTAGTTCCATCCGGTTTGATGATATCATCCACTCTGTTTTGAAATCAAACTCTGAACCATTTATCTTGTGCGATTAAATCGGATATGTGAGTAGGAAAACTTTTTAGGAATAAGGGAAATGTTCATAACAACCACATTATATAATTGTGTTGGAAATTGCAAAGCTCATCAACAGAACTAAAGTTGTTGAAAGTAAACTCCCCTTTTAAAGTTCTGTTTGCCCATAATCATTCTTATTGGGCTTTTAAATGCATACAGAAACTGCAATTGCAAATCTAAACTAACTGGATATAAAGAAAGTCAAGTACTTTTTCTTCCAAGGATTTTTCAAGCCTTGACTATGACCTTGATGGAGACAGGGACAAAGAGTGAGATTGGAAAACATGTCATACATGAATGCAAGACAAATGTTTTGCAAGAAGTTCATAGTTTACAATTTCCAGATAAGCCATTATCATATTCTTTGTGGTGCAGCAACAAAGCTCGTAGAATGCATGTCACGTCTATTATTTAAATTTGTTGTGACAAGTATTATATGTAAATATGTACCATTTAAATTATGGCACAGTTTTACTCAAGAAGGAAAATTTTATGTAAAAAATGTCAAAATTAGTCTGCTCGGAGAAGTCGCATATCACAACAACAATAGAAGAGTGAATGCCAGATTAGATAATAGTCGTAGTAGCTGACAGTTTATGACCTTTATGGAAGTTGCAAGAAAACATGAACAACTGCTTTGGCGTACCTGCTGCATGTAAATAAAATTGCTACTTGTTCAGACCTAATTTGTCTATTGGATTTGTATCGCATGGGTTTATAAGAACTACAGACGAATGATCTTTTACATTAAATTATATGCTCTCTTTGGTGCGTTTTCAATTTCATAGTCACTCAGCAGTGCACCAGTCTTTTTATTGCATTATATAATTTTATTCGTGGTGGGGGGTTTCCTGATGTTGCTTTCAAAGAAATTACGTTTTGAAAAATGGCATCTTCTAAATAGCACCTACAATTAGTGAGAACTCTACATTTAGTAGTAGAAGCCAAGAGTTCTCTGAATTCTTTTCTTTTAGGTGTTTCCTTATAAAGACGCAATCCAAAGTTTAAGATTTAATTTAAATTCAATTGGTCTGCTTATTTACAGCAATAAATTTGATTAAGACGAGTACTAATTTATAACATTGATGCTATTATTAGCACATTCAACTTTTAATTCCATTTGTTTATTTGGAGGGAAGTTCTTCCGAAGAACCCAATATTTTGAATTTAATCTATGTTACATCAGCATCCCAGTAAAATCTTGTCAACATTTCTTAGAATTGATTTCGCTATGTGGGCTCAAGGTTTCTTCACCGTCTGTCCTTAAATGTAGTTTATGGAATATTAATTATATATCACCAATAATCAAAGTCCATGACTATGCGACTGCAAGAAATACAAAAACTATATAAATCCTTTCTATTATCTTTGCAAGAAATACTGCTTCAATTCAGCCAAAAGGCGCAATTGTATAATGTGTTTTGACTTTTCAAACCCTAAAGTTGAAAGTTTCTAATGCGACACATAAGACAATTAGGTACCTATGAAATATCTTGCTTAGCTTTTGTGAGTGGTTATCACCAATCTACTATTACAAATTTGTCAAATGTCCACCCAAATTGTTGTAATGCATCTAAAAGACAAGCATTATAACACATTCAGTTGCCAAAGTTAAGCCATCTCTTGAGTGATGACTTTTGGTTTTTGGTTGAACGA
>JAANSO010001348.1:0-17637 GCA_036507315.1 Lepidocyrtus fimetarius | reverse complement strand
TGATGACCAAATGAAGCCGGATTGAAGAATCCTCATAGCCATTTCCGTTCCAGTGACACCAGTAAACGAATCAGGTTGACCGGAAGAGAGAGATGTGACAGCGTGCAGGGCGGCAAGGTAGAGATAAGGCAGCTTGCTTTTGTTGCCCACAAGTCTTTTCAGAACTTCGTCGTATTCATACTTAAAATACTGAGGTTGGCGCAACTTCTGCAGGTCTATATTTGTTGTGTGATGATAAGTGCCTTCCTCAAGGATGATATCACCGTGTGGAATGAGAAGAACTCTTTTCTCCCCCTTTTTCAACTCAAGTCCTTGTTGAAGCCCAGTTAAAGTTTTTCCGTCCGGTTCTCCTGATATGGAAAACCCTGGATAGTCCAAACTCGCCAACCGGTTGGCATTGAGGTCCACGTCAAAGCTAAGTTTAAACCTTGGAAGGCACACCTTCAGTTCTAAATTTTCAGGGTCCTTCTCCTTGTAAAGAACGTTGATGTACGAAGGTAGCTCCAGTCTTGTCAAATACTTTGTGATGTTTCTGAACCCATTTGAATTTATCGAAAGTAACTCGCTATTCTCTTTCAATTCACGAAAATGCCAAGCTTCTGAAGAATCGTTTATCTTATACAGTTGATACTCCGGCTCCAGTTCGTAGTCGCGGTCATTGCTGCAAATCTTCCTGAAGTGGACACAGTCTTCACTCAAGTCTAGCCAGTGAGAGTAGCCCCAAACAAAGTAACTCTGGATGATACCCTTGAATAATTCTGGTTCAAGCAAGATTCGCTTGCTTTTTTCTCTGATTTCAATAATAACCACCTTCGAATTCAGTTGGAGATCTACTTCCGGCAAAGTCCAGAATTCGTAGTGCGCACCATGAAATTCCTGCACCGTTCGAAACACAGAGTGGGACTCAGGCTGTACCAAAATTCTTGAGTTGTTGTCGCCAAAAAACCTGGTAAAGGTTTTGCTTTGGGTTACTTCCAGTGGAAGATGTGAAACTGGATAGCCATTCACTAGAAACGTTCCAAGAACAAAGTCGAAAGATATTTCGTACTTGATGTCAAATGTGTCAGTTTTTAACACATAATCTAGTTCGACGAGGTTCATCTGATCTGAGTCCATCCCTACGTAGCACACATGAACTTGCTGTTCGCATTCAAGGGCCTTTGTCCATCTCTCCGAGATAAATTTTTTCAGCATATTTTCAATCATGGGGTTCCCTGCTTCATTTTCCAAGCAAAGCCTTGAAGGAATGCTTTGCACGTAGGTAAGGAGCCCTTGCATGAACCATGATAAGCTCTGGGCGTGATCTGGGGCTTTTTGGTGGAGAATATAAAGTGTATGAAGCCACCGCAAGACATCCTCTCCATTTTTTATCACATAACTCCATTTCTTCCCCGAAGAAAAGCTGTAGCTGAGAGCGGAGCAGATGTTTACGATGAGAAGGGTAGCTTCAAGTTCTTTCACATCCGCGTTCGCCTCCTTCATTTTCATTTCAATCTTTTCTGTCCACAACTTAATAAATTGCCTCCAATGTCGTAGGATTTGAAAGCCCTTTTCGAACACTCTCTCGTTCAACTCCATCATTCTAACGGTGATGGCCACAGCTCCGAGGAGGACACATGGACGGGCATAGTTGGACTTGTTTTTTTCAACTACTCCGTTTAAAATGTTCATAAATTCTTGGCAGAACCCGTCATTTTCAAAGAAATCTTTGTGAGCTCCCCACTTGAGTTCCTCAGCAGGACCGATTTGCCAGATGGTTTGCAGGATCAAGGCTAATACTGGTTCCTCCTCGAGGGATAAAAGATTGGAGGAAATCGTACTAAAAAGATTTCTCAGTTGGATTCTGTGTCCCGCACGTGTGGAGCCGTAGGACAAAAACTCTTCCAGAGTTAGATCAGCGTGACAGTCTTTTTGATTGCAAATCACTTTATTTTGTGAATGAGTGAACGAAGACAAGTACGGCTGCAGACTCAAGTAACGTTTGGAGTTTTCCATACCTCCGATTTTAAAAGAAAAGTTATTAAATGGCACTTCCAGCTCACACACAGTTGAGTAACAACAACCCAAGCTGTTTTCTGCAATCATTTCCTCGTCCGTCATCGACCTTATATCAATAGTTTCCTTTGATGAGGCAGGGCAAGAGCTTCCAAAGATGACGTTCTTTGGGAAAGGGTTAGGTGGGCTCTCAAAATAGTTCTGAAGGTTGGGGTACTGGGTCCAGCTCAAATTAATCTTTGCTTCAGAAATAGCCTTGAACTTTGGCTCTTGTAGCAGATAGGCTTGCAGAATTGTAAGGACGTCTCTTAAAATGGATATCTTCTCGGGAATGTACATTTCAAAGATGACAGCCTTCTGTAAATGTTCCTCTTTGGGCAGTGGTTTCACAAATAAAGTGACCGACTTAGCTTTGTCTTCCAATGACTTCTGTAGATCACATCGGGTGCATTTCTCTGCCAAACGCCGCTCAGTGCGATTTCTTCCGAACCTGTCCTTGATTTGCTTGTTTTCGTACTTACAAGAACATGACCCAATCTCGTCCATTCTTCTTTCAAGTTCATTACATTCTTGTCTGACCTTTTGGGCTTCCTCCATTTTCCTTTTGATGCCAGCTGCAACTTTGGCGTTGATCTCTTCAAGTTTATTCTGGAGGTCCAAGCTTGTATCAAAATACTTCACTGGAAAGCTCTCTTTTGATAATTCAAGAACGAGAAGACTTTCCGCACTGTCGGCTTTCCAGTTGCGATCTTTAAAGTAGACCAAGGCATCCCTTAGCAAGTGACAGTCTTCCACGTGAGGCAGTACAAGGTATTTAAAGGATTCTATGTTAATCCCTGAAGAATATCTTTGCAGCAAAGGGTAGTTTGAGACCGTTCTCTTGTCCAGTTCTTCAAGTGTCTTTAGAAAGCACAAAACCAGCTGGCTCATTCCTAATGGATTGTCCACCTTGTAGAAACACAAAGCTTTTTTGATGTATTCTTGTGCAACGGCAAAAATCTTATTGTAATCCTGTTCATTGACAAGTCCAGTTTTGAGAAAGTCTTCTAAGGTTTTGACCGGAGAGAAATTGCTTAAAAAGCAAAAGAATCGAGAGAAACCCAGGCTGAGTTGTTTCTGGCAAAACTAGTCCACCTCGACTTTCTGTGGATTCTTTTGCTTTTTAAGCAATTTCTCGCCGGTCATAACCGGTTTAGAGCAAACGATGGAAAAGTACAGAAAAGGAAGGGACGGGAAAGGCTTGCAAGGAAAGGTCCCTTTGAAATTGCTCGCATTCCTTTCCATGTTTTTAAAAATATCAAAAAGGAAGAGAAGGTGCAAAATTGCATGAAAGAGAATGAGAACAACAGGAAGGATAAATGTTTAAAAATTGTGGAATGAAATGAGATTCTTCACTGCCAATAAAAAAATTAAAATGATAAGTCATTTTTCAATTGCCAAACTTGTTTGAGCTCCTTTTAAAACTTGTATTTTAAATTTTAATAACCGTAGAAAGCGTTTAAATGCATCAACTGTTGTAATTTTGTTTTTTGTCATTAAATGAAAAGGAACGGGAAAAATAATCGTCCATTAAAAATTATCTATTGACAAATGAAAATGCTTATTCGTGATTGCTCATAATAAACACATAATATCGTATGATTAGTCTGTGATTGGAGATTACTTTCCAAAAAAATGTTAAAAGTGTAAAGCTTAAGACTAGATTTATGAAATAAAAGTTTTGCTGCAAACTTTGTAAAAATCTTCTTTAAAGTTGGGATGGATTTCTCAAATGTGAAGATGCAAAAGTTGCTTTAATTAATTACAAAAAATGGAATCTCTATGCAAGTCGAAGTTAAAAATTTAATTTACGTTTGCACAGAGCCTTGCCAATTCTTTTCTGTATCGTGATGGAAGTGTTGAGTTGGATAATTGGTTCAGGTTTCATACATTTCTTTTCAATTTAAGTTTACAGATTGCTCAATGAATTAAATTGTTATGATAATTATTACGTAAGGTTTAAATAGGTTAAGACGGTATTTTTTGTAAGGGAAGAATGAACTTGTTTGTTTCAGAAAAAAGATAATAAAAATGAGGCTTTCCATACATTTTTTATTTACAAATAAGATGTAAGGGAAAATGAAATTGGATACGATCACTGTCGAAATCAAGATCAGTTTTGAACTCCTGACTCCGATTCACCTACAATTAATTTTATGGCCCAAACTTACCTCCAACTTAAGTATTTTCACTCCACTCAATACCTTCTGGACTTTCATTTAAATTCAGACAAGGATCCATTCACTAATTATGCAAATTTAATACTGTTCAATGGCAAATCATTCAAAAATATGAAATGGAATATGCAAATGACAACTACTCCAGATTTTGAGATGTACATTTACGATTAGTTGAAATTGAGAGGAAAGCAAAATATCGCCATCATATGCAAATACTTTCTACAAGTTAAAACATTTTTGATTTTTATTTCCAGTCAATGTAATTTGAATAGCTCATTTTTTCAGTTAAGCATTGTCGTATTTCGAAGGTAAACAAGCAAATGAGGTTGGTTATTATGCAGATCGTAGCTAATAAGAAGTCAAATGGTTTAGAAAACGTTTTTGTGTTGAAAATACTCCCTCCAAAACGTTTTTTATTCAATACAAATGGTTGCAATGTTTCAGATAAGACAAACAGGTACTTTTACGAAGGACCTGATGCAATTTAAATAAAACCTTGGACTTTGAACGTAAAACTTAAGTACTTTAGAGATTTGCTGGGTATAAAAGGAGGAAGTTGGAGACTTTGAATTTATTTTAAGAGAGACTGGCGTTGAGAGAAGTCGAATATTGAGAGACCTTGCGAAAAGTAACTTTATCTTTCAAGTTTTTGTATTTTTGCACGATTTGACAACAATTAAACTCAACAATATTTAAAACTAACAGAAATACAATTAAAAAGGTAATTAGTAAATAAGCGACTTGTTAATCCCTATTTCAAGCACATCTATTTTTACACAAAGTTTTAGTTTGAAATAATGTTTATTTCTTTTAATTGTTTTTGTTGTGAATTAGGAAAGGGAATTGCTTGGATAGACTCAACCTCCAAGTCGCGATCGGCATCGTCATGGACGCCACAGGAAGGATTTACTTCGGGGGAAAGGAAGTCACCCACAAGTTCACCTGTCCGGTTTGCAATGAGCTCCCACAGGAAACCGTTTATCAGTGCCGAAACGGCCACGTCATTTGTCGCAAATGCTATCGCCGTTTGCAGAAATGCCCTGTTTGCCCGAAAGAGCTTGCTCAATCCAATCCGATTCGTAATCTTGTGGCCGAGAGTATGTTGGATGAACTCAAGGTTGACTGCCCCTTTCAAAATAACGGCTGTGAGACTAGGATGTACCGGAACCGGGTACCAAATCATGGCGATGGATGCTTATACAACTTTTCAAAGTAATTTTATCATTATTTTCTCCCCATTTAAGTATTTAAACATAATTTAAAATAGAATACTGGGAATGATAAAATGAAAAATTTACTGATTCTAGGTTCGGTCAACTAGTCAATCTCTGTCATACGCTTGGGTATCCTACTTGCAATTTCAAGGTCAACGATGGTAACACCGCATCAGCCATCAAGCACTTCCAGTCCGAGCATGGTTTCCATTTGGCGCAGTCTAACCAGTTCCAAATGGAGCTGAAATACTTCAAGGAAGCCATAACTTTGAAGAAAACTCGTCGATGGACGCCAACATTAATTAAGCTGTCTGCGAGTCAGGGTCATCTCCTCGTCCTGCCTGTGCAAAATGAAGCGAAAGAGTTCACCTGTGTGTCTATCTGGTTCCCTGATCCCAACAATGGAAGACGGCGTTGGTTTCAGTCCTTACTCCGTGTGGAGTACACAATGCCACAAAGGGACCATTCCCAATCTTGCATGTTAAGCTTTTCCCAACGTCCACTGTCCATTGCTCAAGCAGCCAATCTTGCACTTGCAAACCTTCCTCATTCCATTCGAGGACATTTTTTAACGGAACACATGCGGGACGAAGTGGCCATGCAAATCATTTGCAAAATTAAAGAAACTTTCGTCACATATCCAATCCAAGGACCTTTGACAACGTTTATTTGCCGAATGAATCCTCCTCTTCAGCCAGTTCCTTCAACAGGAGCAACAGAAAAGGCTAAAAAATGGCTTGATAGAGCAAAAAACAGTTCCAAGTTGGACAGGGAAAATCTTTTGAAGTTTCTATGGGAACTATACGAGGAAAAAAACAAGCCGGAAGGCTACACCGCTAAAGAATTGGATTATCTTAAGAAAGAGGCAATTCCTCTTGTACTGCGCCAAGGAACTCCTTTTCAGTTAGGCTATATGAGAGCAAAGGGTTGCAATTTTGAATATGATTTTGAAGATGGGGTAACCAACTTGCAGTATTTACTGCTTGAAGACAACGACAAGAAGATTGGATTAGAGAAAGTCAAAGCTCTGGTAAACTTTGGAGTGGATTCCAAGCGTATCAGCAATTATGGATCGAGCCTACTCCATTTCGCCGCTCGTTTTGGAAATGAAGAGACTGTGAAATACGTTGTGGAGGAATTGAAGTTGGACGTAAACGGTCTGAACAAATGTCGCCTTACTCCACTCCATTACGCTGTGGTAAACAAAGACGAGCATTGCGCAATGAAAATTACGCAACTGCTTTTGGATCACGGAGCTAACCCTAAGATGGGAAGGGATCTGATGGAGATTGCAAAGCCAAAGTACATAAAAACTCTGGAGAAAATGCTGCGCCAGCACCGAGAGAAAAACTAAAATAATGATTCACCAGTTTAGCTTTCTTTATAATTGGTTAAGGTTTCATACATTTCTTTTCAGGGTTGTAGATTGCTCAATGAATGAAATTGTTATGATAATTACCTAAAGCTTGAATTGATTATGACGAGATGAAGTTTTTTTAGGTAAATTGCTGTATTTGTATTTAAAGAAAATCAATCGTGTCCATTGTTATAATATTAATTAACAATATTTAAAAGTACATTTTACAAGAAAAGTTGAGATGTTTCTCCTCGATGTAATTATTATGACGACAATAATAATGAATAAAGCGGAGTATTTCATTAACTATCGAACTAGTATTCATCACATTATTTTATGCCTTCTCACTTATTGCACTTATCATTTCATTGCATTCACTACTTTAAAAATTCAACAGTGCTAACAATAAACTACAGAAATCTACTTCTTAATCATATTACAAAGCATTGACAATTAATCACTAATTAAGAACATACGAAATTCATAAAACCACACTAATTGCAAACCTAAACTAACCTTAGCGATTTTCATTTAATATTTCTAACAAGAATTGTGATTTAAATCGAGAAGAAAGGCCACCCATTCTTCTCTTTCAACTCCACTTCCGGTCCATCCTCAGATAAAAACCTTTGGAATATTCGAATACGTTTGTTGGCTTCTTTAAGGGGTCGAAGCTTCCGCAAGGAAATTAATTTCTCCGTGTAAATGACCAGTTTCTCCATCTGTGGCCAATGTTCTACGAGCACAAGTAGAGCTTCAGAGTTGACCTCAGCTTCGAGTCGAGTTAAGTTCGGAAACCAAGCGGAAAGCAGTGTGACATCTTCCTTGTTCAAGCTCCAACCGTCGAATGTGAACTCTTTTAGGTTACTGCATAAAATTGGATCAGCGGAATAAAGTTTCGGAGGAAATCCAGTAGGCAAATATCTTTTACGATTCCCTTCAAACACCCAATCCTGAGTTCCATCCTTTCTCAAAACTTTCTTTTTACCGTTTTTACCGTATATTTCCAACCTTTCCAATTTCGGCATACCTCGTAGCGTCCCGAAATCAAAATTTAAGCTAAACGGAACATTCTCGTAATAGAAATCAATGACGAGTTGAGTTAAATTCGGAAATGCAAACAGCGACAAGTCCATAAACCAGTGCAAATTCTCATTCCAATTGTACTCTCTGGTCAGTATTAACACCAAATGCAGAGTTTTTAAATTGCTTGCCATCCCCAAAGCCGCGTAAAGATTGAAAGGAGGAGCTCTTGCATTAGACAAACAAGTTTGGAGCTCGAGATGTTCCAGAGAATTGTTTTTACCAAGCATTCGGATGTATTGTCGAAGGAAGAAGAAATCATCAACGGTGTTGTGCAACTGCCAAATAAATAATTTCTTCAGTTTGATAAATTCCCGGGTTGAAGTTGGACCAAGCAGAGCAGCAATTGTTCCTCTCTCCGCGCACAAACTTAATTCCTATTCGAAAAAATGTGGCGACAGGTGAGAGAGTTACAGTTTGGAAATTCATGGATAAATTATTCTTACCTTTAAATTCGGACAAATGAACAGGATACTTCGTAAGGATTCTGTGTCGATTTTTTCTAAAGTTAAAGTGCGAAGCTTTTCAGCGATTATCGTCTTCTTCAAAGAATCATTTACTCGAATCCTTTGCCAGTTTGAGCACGTAATTTCCAACCGTTTTAGGTTTTGACAATCTTGCCCGATGAATTTACAAAGTTGTGTAGCGCAAAGCTTAGTAGTTTCAATTTGTAAGTCTTTAATACGCCAATCACGCATCATTTGCCAAAACTTTCTTTCCCCGGAAGAAAGTAAGGTCGTGGGAGGGTGGTAGGAAACATGAATGGAATGGAATGGACGATCTTCCAAGCTTTGCCTCGCATTTTCTCTGGCTTTTGCTTCCTCCTCCGTTGTTTTCTTATTCACCTCCCACAAATCCATGAAATTAGTCAGTGAAACACCGCGAGCGTATGCATCATTCACGATTGGTGAAACCTACAAAATGCAAAATGACTTTATTTCTTAAATTGCTTACATTTAATTAATTCCCAATACGTACATGAATTGATATCCTTCCATTTCTTCTCCAAAATGGCAAAGTTTGTTCCATCCCAGTTGGAGACACAAGTCGAAACATTTTCTGATCTGGAAGTTGTAGCTTTTTGAAGACCTCCTCTAGAATGACGTAATTTTGGAGAACTTTCTCCCTGGAATTTGCACTCCCTTCAGAAGGAACCGGAAGAGGATAGCGAATAAAAACCTCTAAACTTTCTACAAAACCATAAAATAATTTTAGGCAAGTGTAAAACTAATAAAGGACTTTTTTATTTACCTGCAATCCGCAAATGACCGTTTGAGCTTAACACTTCCGTCATTTTTAACAGATTTCCGGTTCCGTTGTTCTCTTCCAAGTAGGCCATTACAATCTTCAAGCATCCATCACCAATTTCTGCATAACGGTTTTCGCCAAACTCCTCCTGGAAATTATTTTTCAATGCTCGGCCTCTCTCAACATCCTCCAACAAGTCGATGGCCAACGGGAGAAGCAATGACATTGCCTTTTCTTTTCTATATTTTCGCATCCAGTCATTGTCAATCAAAGCACGTTCCACTTGTCTGCGTAACAGTTCTGCTCGTAGTTTTTCACAGAGTTCCTCCAAAATGGCAGAATTCTCGAAGGCTTGTTCCACAGAGTTACTATCCCAAAAACACTGGAAACTTCCGGCAATGCTTTTCTTTAAAGAATCCAAAGCTATGGGATTTTCACTTTCTCCAGAAGGTGCCGGAAGACAATACTGAAGAAAAAATGCCTCCAAATCTTCTACAAACACAAAACAATAAAAATAAACTTAAATAGGTCAATACTGATAATAATAAAACGTTATTCATGGGGTTTTTTATTTACTTGCAAACACCAGATGACCACTTGACTTGAACAGTTCCGTTATTGGTGACAAGTCTCGGGTTGCATCTTCCAAGTAGGATTTCACAATCTGCAGAAATCCATCACTAATTTTTCCATCGCTGTTTAGCCCGTATTCCACAAGGAAAGTATTTTTCAATTCTCGGATTCTCTCGACATCGTCCAACAAGTCGATAACCAACGGGAGAAGGATTGAAGCTGCGGTTTGATCCCCCCACTCCCTTACCCAACTTTTTACATTAATTAAGTACCTTTTCCCAAGGGGAAACAGTTTTGGAATGTCTAAAACATCAAATAAATCAAATTAAAAATAACAAAACTTTAAACAACTTTTACTAATTAAACTCCCCTTCCGAACAATAGTTAATTTAATTAAACCCGAATAATTTTTAACTTACCTTCACTCGTGAATGGGTGGAAATCTTCCATTTTTGCAGATTTCTAATTCTAATTTCAGTGCATTCAAATCAAGTGCCAGTTTGGCTTTGACTTGAATCCTATTGATTCCGAAGGGGTGATAGGGAACAAGAAAAAACGTTTTGATGCAAAAACAAAACGTTTTAAGTGGATCAGATAGTACAAAGCCTAACGAGGTTGAATACGTTATGCAAATCCAATTACTTTCGTAATTCAATACTATTTTGCATCCCATTACCCCACCATCGTTCGGCGGCAAATCTGAATATTTTTAAAGATAATTGAAATAATTCTTTCATATTCCGTGTCCGCTCAAGGAAGTATCGACTATAAAAAGGAAATGAAAGTGTTCTGGTTTGAACAAATATTTTTAACAAGTTGGCAACAATCACTCAACAATATTTAACAAATTAACTAAAATTACAATTTAAAAGGTAATTAGTGACTTGTTTATTACTATTGAGGATTTTGCTTTTAGAACTTTATTTTGGAGTTTTCCTAATTTTATTATTTTTGGTGGTTTGTTGTGATTTAAGAAAGGGAATTGTTCGGATTGACTCAACTTCCAAGTCTTGGTCTGCATCGTCATGGACGCTGAAGGACGGATTCACTTCGGGGGAGAGGATATCACCGGCCTGCTCACCTGTCCGATTTGCTACCAAATTCCAGAGGAAACGATTTACCAATGCCGAAACGGTCACGTCAATTGCCACAAATGCTATCCGCGTTTGAAGACATGCGGTGAGTGCCGGGAAGAGTTCGAATCCAACCCAATTCGTAATCTTCTAGTGCAGAGAATGTTGGATGGACAAAAGGTTGCCTGTTCCTTCAAAGATAACGGTTGTGTGACAAGGATGTACAGGCACCTGGTACCTGATCATGACGCTGAATGCTTATACAACTTTCCAAAGTAATTTTGCCATTATTTTTATTCATTTACGTATGCAAACGCAATCGAAAAAATCTGAGAATGCTGGGAATGATAAAACAACATATTTTCTGATTTTAGGTTTGGACCACTAGTCAATCTCTGTCAAAAGCTGGGCTATCCCACTTGCGATTTCAAGGTCAACGATGGAAACACCGCCGCAGCCATTCAGCACTTCCAATCCGAGCATGGTTTCCATTTGGTGCAGTCTGACCAGTTCCAAATGGAGCTGGAACACTTCAAGGAAGCCATAACTTTGCAGAAACTCCAGTACTGGACACCAATAATAAAAAAGTTGTCAGAGGGCCAGGGTCATCTCCTAATCCTGCCTGTGCAAAATGAAGCCAAAAAGTTTACCTGTGTGTCCATTTGGTTTCCTGATCTCAACAATAACAGACCGCGGTGGCTTCAATCTCTATTCCATGTGAAGTACACAGTGCCACCAAGGGACCATTCCGAATCTTGCAAGTTAAGCTTTGCCCAACGTCCACTGTCCATTGCACAAGCAGACAATCTTGAACTGGGAACCCTTCCTCATTCCATTAAAGGGCAATTATTAACGGAGCACATGGGGGACGAAGTGGCAATGCAAATCATTTGCAAAATTAAACAAACTTCCGCCACATCTGCAATCCCAGGACCTTTGACAAAGTTTATTTGCCAAATCAATCCTCCTCTTCAATCGACAGGAGCAAAAGAAAAGACCAAAAAGTGGTTGAAGGAAGCAGAAAAGGATTCCAAGGTGGACAGGGAAAATCTTTGGAAGTTTCTATGGAAGATATACGAGGAGACAAACACAACAGAAGGATACACGGCTGAAGATTTTGATCATCTTAAGAAAGAGACAATTCTACTTGTCTATCGCCTAGGCACTGTTTCTCAGTTAGGCTATTTGAGGGCCAAAGGTTTCAATTTAGACTATCGTTTTGACAATGATTGGATAACCAATTTGCAGTATGTGCTGCGTGAAGACGAAGACAAGAAGATTGGATTGGAGAAAGTCAAGGCTCTCGTTAACTTCGGAGTGGACTTCAACCGCCTCAACGCTCATGGATCGAGCTTACTTCACTCCGCCATTTACTTTGGAAATGAGAAAACTGTGAAATACGTTGTGGAGGAGTTGAAGTTGGACGTAAACGCTCAGAATTCCATTGGCTTTACTCCACTCCACATGGCTTTTATAAACGAAGACGAGTACTACGCAGTGAAAATTTCGCAACTGCTTCTGGATTACGGAGCTGACCCCGAGGTTGGATCTGACCTGCTCAAAGTTGCAAAGCCAAAGAATAGAAAAAACCTGGAGAAAATGCTGCGCCAGCACCGCGAGAAAAACTAAAATAATGATTCACCAGTTTAGCTTTCATTATAATTGGTTCAGGTTTCATACATTTCTTTCCAATTTAAGTTTACAGATTGCTCAATGAATTAAATTGTTACGATAATTATTACGTAAAGTTTAAATAGGTTAAGACGGTATTTTTTGTAAGGGAAGAATGAAGAATGATTGTTTGTTTCAGGATTAAAGATAATAAAATGAATTTGTTGACAATGTTTTAACGTTTCCATACTTTTTTATTTACAAATCAGATTTAAGGTAAAATGAAATTGCATACGACCACATTTAAAATCAAGGTCAGTTTTAAACGGTTACTTAAAATAATACAAAATTTCATGTTAAACTATTAACTTCACCTCCAATTAACTTTGGCATAAGCTCACCTCCAACTTAAATGTTTTCTGTCGCCCCAGTACCATCTAAACTTTTATTTAAATTCAGACAAGGATCCACCAATTATGCAAGTATTGTAAATTCATGGAAAATCATTTTAAAATATGAAATGTAATATGCAATATTTCAAAATACGTGGACTGGATTCGGAAAGAAGCTTCAAACAGTGCCGCTGTGATGAATGAAGCGAAGATATTTTGGGCCTTATTTGGCTTATCTTTGCCGTCGCTGTTGTGTAATTGTTAAAAATTATTTTTTGTTATTGAGAAAATAAGCAGTGATGAAATTGATTAGTTAAGAATTAGATAATGCATCGTTTTTCTCTGAATAAGTCTGATTGTATTTAAATATTTTTTGTATTGTAATGGATATGAAATTTACCTCGTAGTAATTAAGCCGGATGATGAGACGCTAATTTAAAAAGGACTGCCTAGTATTGACAAAGCTATTATCAATTTAAAATAAGTCTAGCTTTGTTGCAGTATTTCTATGTAATGAATTTTGTTAATATTAGTGTAAGGCCTTAACAATTCTGAAGTTTATTTACCGTAAAACCAAATAAGTATTAATACTTTATTATTACAGACTTACTTAATCAATTGATGTATTTGTACGAAAATAATGACTTGTATTGAGAGAAAGTCATCAGCATTGTTTAAAAATACATATTTGGAACAAAATATGAGTTTTCTTCTAGAATTATAATTATTATAGAGCGTTATGAATAAAATTCAGTATTTTAAGCACACTATCCAACTAATTAGTGATTACAATTATGTACTTGATATTTCTTGTGTTCCAGGCATAATTAAATATTAATGGATTTATTTGAGACTGTTTGCGAGCAAAATAATTAATTATTAACTATACTGTCTGTGAAGTGTTTTCTAAACTTGACCAAGTGGAAAACTAATCAGGCTATGCAATAGACCAAAACCTAACTAAAATAAATTAACAATCATTTTTTCACGTGGACAATTGCCAATTCCATGTTTTTAGGTAGTTTTTGAATTCATAACGAGAAAAACAGTTCTCTGAATGCAAAATCGAATGGTGGCGGGTGCCCTTCCACTGTCCGCTTTGTGAAACGGTCCGATTTTAACCGCCAGCGGCTGACAAGACCTCCAAAACAGCTTTCTCCAAGCACAGCAAATCCCAATTGAACAATCCCGGATCAAAATCTTTTTCTCTTCCTTCCGCAGAATCTGGCTTGAGAGGAGCAACGGCTTCCTTCCGAATTCCAACGCTCCGATGATAACGCACAGGACGAGAATGGCGTAAACGGTGGAGCCGAAAATGATAAGTTGACTGATAAGCCCGGAAAAGACGAGGAGAATGTAGAGCAGTCCGATGAGGAGGAAGCTTCCCAGGAATTGAATGGAGGGGAGAAGGGCGTCTTGAGCGCAGCCATTCACAAGAACCAGCAAAACCTGGAGTTTTCTAAAAGCCAGTCCAATTCTCACGTTTTCTTTCAAATTCAAATGCTTCCGCCATTTCCCTTTGGTTTTGATCATTTCCGCAAACTCGTCCAGTTCAATTTGCAAAGTGAGCATTGGAAGGAAAGTGAGCAAAAGAATGAATGGCGCCATGAGCCCCGCACTTGTCATAAAAACCAAGTCAATACAGAACTTCAAAAGTCTCCAAAACACCCCGATTGATTCGCATTTGATTTTCCCTCCGTTGAATAAGAATGGCTGGAGACAAGGCTTATTCAAGGAAATGATTGGCGGTCCCAAGCTCATGATTAGAAATGCCAGAATCGCTGTAAGATTGATTGCCGTTATTAACCGCGAGTATTTCCCAAAACTTTCATTTCCCTTCCACAGAAAGAAAGAAAGGATGGAGTTCAACATTTGGGAAAAGTTTTTTCCCTTTCTTTGCAAATTTTGCAGGGTCAGAATCCCCGCACATTTCATTGCGAGTTGGCAAGTGTGGAAGACGGCCACTGTGAAAAACAATTTTTTCTCCGAATCGCTCAAATCCTTTCGTTTGAATTGACGCGAAGCATTGAATAGTTCGAGAGCGGAGGAAATATGCGAAATGAAGCTTATCAAACGCCAAAACAAGAAATGATGGGGATTGTGCTTGCCAACCTTCACATGAGACATGAGCCCTGTAAATTCCAAACTTGACATTCGCAATCCCTTTGTAAAGCGAAGGATTATTCGCAGCAGGTTTAGTGACGTCGTAAGTGGCCTCATTCTGTTAAAAGTTGTTCGATTTTATGGCTTTCCGGTTTTTAATGTCTTTCTTTCAACATTCAATAAGCAAACTGTAAATGTTGCTGTCTTAAAATACTCTCGAGCTAGAATTTCAAGTCAAGTTGGAGATTTTAATTAGCTGAAATTGGATTAGAGCAAGTCGGACAGTCAGACATCGAAAGGGAATGCTTAATTAACTTAACTAAAACCGGTTACGTCTTCCTTTAAACTTTTCCCATAATTCCAATCCTTTTTAATACAAGGGCCGTGATGTAAGCTTAAAAACAATTTCAACCTATTTTTAATTACTAAACTTGTTTAAAGTTGTTTTAAAACTTATATTTTAAATTTTAATATCCGTATAAAACGTTTTGGAAGCATCAACTGTTGTAATATTGTTTTATGTAAGTCAATGAAAAGGAACGGAAATAATGATCGTCCATGGATCAAAAATCATCTATTGACAAATGAAAATGTTTATTCGTGATTGCTCATAAATACATACTATCGTAGGATTAGCATGTGATTGGAGATTACTTTCCAACAAAAAGGTTGGAATAAAAAAATAAAATTTTGATTAAGCACGCCAAAACTAAACAAAACTTTATCATATTCTATCAATATATAATTATATAAATATAATAGCCCGGCTTTCTGGCAATTCTTTTGCTTTTTAAGCAATTTCTTTCCGGTCGAAACCAGTTTGAGCCTTTTTCCTTGACAAAGGGAAAAAGGTGAAAATTTGAACAAAAAAAAGGTCGAATGAAAAAGGTTGACTGTCAATTTAACTGAAACAAAACTTTGAAGCTATTTAAAACAAAGCAATTTTTAAAGCATATTCCTTCTACAACTTTAAAGATAATTTTAATTATGTTGTTACTGATTTCGATTTTCTTTAATAATTTAGCTCCCTAATTATATATAATAGATAATAGCACTGAATCACGCCGTAATTATTTTTTGTGTGAATTGCAGTAACTATTTGGAAGGATACGCTTTGTAGTGTTTCCTCCTTCTTCGCTGGACTCAAATGGAAGCAAATGAAAATTAAACTAGAAGAAAGAGACGTCTTTAAAAAGTATTAAAGGTTGAACTAATTAATTAATTATCGCACGAAAACAGCTAAAAACTTTTAAATTGAGCGGTTAAGCTCTAGATTGTACATCAATTTAAAAACAGCAGATCAATGACGAATTGCTTCAACATAAATGAAAGGTTGATTGCGCTAGTTCAACTTCTTTAGCAAGTTTTAATCACAGTTAAACGTGCAAGATTGTTCCTTTGAGCATTGGATTACGCAATAAAATGTTCTTGAAAAGGACGAAATTAAACTCTTCAAATTATCTCCGTCCTACTTAATTTTTCCTTTTCCTTTCACCCTTCTGCTTAAGCAGATTATTTAAAGAAAAGACGAAAATGAGAAATGCTCATTCAGAATTAAAATTTTACTTTTTAATTGAGCCGGTTAGGTTTTTGAAACAATTAAAAACACGTTTTGTACCAGATTGGAGCTAAATTATTAAAGAAAATCGAAATCATTAGCAACCTAATTAAAATTAACTTTAAAGTTGTAGAAGGAATATGCTTTAACAATTGCTTTATGGAAAATAGCTTCAAAGTTTTGTTTAAGCTAAATTGGCAGTCAACCTTTTTCATTCGACCTTTTTTGTTAAAATTTTTACCTTTTTCCCTTTGTCAAGAAAAAAGGCTCAAACTGGTTTCAACCGCCGAGAAATTGCTTAAAAAGCAAAAGAATTGCCAGAAAGCCGGGGTAGACCAAACTTGCCACAAACACCTCAGCCTGGGTTTGTCTCGATTCTTTTGCTTTTTAAGCAATTTCTCGGCGGTTGAAACCGGTTTGGAGCGAGCGATGGAAAAGTACAGAAAAGGAAGGGATGGGAAAGGCTTGCAAGGAAAGGTCCCTTTGAAATTGTTCGCATTCCTTTCCATGTTTTTAAAAATATCAAAAAAGGAGAAGAAGGTTCAAAATTACATGAAAGGGAATGAGAACCTCAAAGGACAGAAAGGATAAATGTTTAAAAATTGTGAAATGAAATGAGATTTTAAAGGACAGTGATTTAGAATTGCATAAGTGAGACGGCGTCAACTTTTTCACAGCTGCGATTTTGTACAAAGTTTAATTACATTTCATTCTTCACTGCCAATAAAAAGATTAAAATGATAAGTCATTTTTCAATTACCAAATCTCTTTGAGCCTCTTTTAAAACTTATATTTTAAATTTTAATAACCGTTTAAAGCGTTTAAATGCATCAACTGTTGTAATATTGTTTTTTGTAATTAAATGAAAAGGAACTGGAAAAATAATCGTCCATGGATTACAAATTATCTATTGACAAATAAAAATGTTTATTCGTGATTGCTCATAAATACATAATGTCGTATGATTAGTTGTGATTGGATGGAGATGATTTCCAACAAAAATGTTTGCATCTCCTTCTAAACCTTTTTCATCTTTTTATCCCTCTCATTTCCCCCAATCGCATCCTCCATTCCTTCCCCAACTGATTTAAACCTTCTGCCCTAATTTATGCGTGGTTCCTGCACAGCGCAGTCCAAAAGACGAACCGGAAGTGCAGAAAATAGCCCAGAATATCACAATGCCCCTTGTGGTCTAAGAAAAATCCTTCCAG